>PVLA01004936.1:0-160857 GCA_004027455.1 Hydrochoerus hydrochaeris
CCTCAGTGGAAGCCAGAGGTAGGACTCCCTCAGTGGAAGCCAGAGGTAGGACTCCCTCAGTGGAAGCCAGGGTTAGGACTCCCTCAGTGGGAGCCAGGGTTAGGACTCCCTCAGTGGGAGCCAGGGTTAGGACTCCCTCAGTGGGAGCCAGGGTTAGGACTCCCTCAGTGGGAGCCAGGGTTAGGACTCCCTCAGTGGAAGCCAGGGTTAGCTTTCTAGACTGCTTCCTTCTTTTTCTTGCATTGACTTCAGTTTCTCCAGTTTCTCTGTGATTTCTAATTTTCCTGTTGTTTCTTTCTTAATTCTTGGAGCTTTTCTTCCTTTTCTCTTTGTTCTCCAGGTGTTGTGAGATCAGATCCTGAACAGACTGTGATATGCTGCCAGATTTTACACCACTATGTTCCTTCTCCCTCATTTCCGTATTTTATCTCAGCTGCTCGGTATTAAATGTCTGTTGTTGTGTAACAAATTACACCTCCTCCCACCAAAAAAAGCTTGTGATGTGAAACAGTAAGGATTTGTTACCTCAGAGTTCCAGTGAATCAGGAATTTGGGAGCAGCTGAGTTTGGCAGTGCTGGCTCATGAAATGACAATCAGGATGTCAGGAAGAGCTGAAGTCATCCAGAGCCTTGAGCCAGGCTGGATATCTGCGGTCAGCTTAGTCACAGACCTGTTGGCCTGATGTTTAATTCCTCATCCCAGGGAAATTTCACAGGTTTATTTGGTTGTCCTCACCGTCTGGAGGAAGTCACACGCCTTTTATGACTTAACTTCACAATTGGTACACTGACACTTCTGCTGTATATGATGCATTATATGAGAGTCACTAAGTTCATTCAAGGGGCACAGAGATGCAGCTGTCTGGAGGATGAAAGTTGGGCAAGCTGGCATGAATTTGGAAGGTATGGATGTGACTAGCAGAGCAGTGGCAGCTCTGTGACATCCCACTTTTCAAAAACTATTCAAACAATAATCTGCCTTTCTAGTAAGAATTTTCCCTACTTTTTCACTATGTGTGGTAATCTACCAAATACAGTTCATATGCTCTTCCTTTGCCTTTCATGTCTAATTCATGTATTACTCAAAGTATTTAATGACCTGGTCTCAATATTTACTAGCATCCACACGGTTTCTCCTATTTAGACTGTAAAGTACTAGGTCCGATTGCATGGAATCCTGGAGTTGGAAAAAACCTAGCCTTTCTTAATGCCAGCTGTACATCTGCTCTACACATTCTTTCAAAGCAGTTTTTACAGGTGATCATTCAAAATCTGTCTGTATACTTCAACCATGGGGTCTTGCTCTCTTCCTTCTATGTAAGGTACTTAGTAAATGCTATTGATTACAAAGATGACTCATTATTACAGAAGCCTTGCCTATCAAACAGAGCAAGCTCCTGAGACATTAATGCACTATGGCAGCCCATAATGTGCCTCACAGCTGCCTTTCATTCCTAAGATCAGAGGAGAGTTTTGTTCTTAGTCCTTTAGGGAGCTCATCTGTGATCCCTCAGTAAGTACTTTTGGCAGAAAATGAAATACAAATTCTATCTCCCCAAACCTGGCACTGAGTTTGAGGTGATGGTATATACTACCCAGGGTCAGTTTTCTCCAACAGACAGAAAAGATGGGAAAAGGGTTCTCATTACTGGATGTTGGCCCTAATTCTCAGCGTATGAGTAAATTAGTCAGTAATATTTACCTTGGAGGTTTATAATGATTATTTCATGTTTTAAATCCAATCCTGTTATCCTGAAAAAGCAGCATTCAGAGGAAAAGAAAGAACTCAGCTGTCTGAACAAACATATGGAAATCAATGATAAATGGACAGAGACTGCACAGTATATTTATTAACCAAGCTCATATAAATCATAATTTTTCAACCATTTATTAAACCAATAGGATTGTTTTGGGAACATCAAAGAATTCTTTATTAAGCAAATAATCATGTTTATCCACTCAGTTATGGGGAAAAGCAAATCATTCACACTGCATTTACTCTGCCTCATCAGATTTCATTTCTTTTAAATGTCAGCTGTTGATAATTTTTACTAAACAACATGGGAAAAAAGTCAAAATTCTATGAGGCTTCACCCACCTCTTCTGTCAGGGAAAAGGACTGCTGGTTTGTTCTTTATTTATGTTTCTTTCTTCTCAATTAGGTAAATTCTTCATGAGGCTTTGAGTCTCTTGTAGTGATCTCAGAGACAGTTTGCCAATCTGGCCAACGTTTTCTTCCTTTTCTCCCTACTTCCCTATTTTTTCCTACCCTTCTTCTCTCCCTTTCCTGTTTTTCTCCTTTCTTTTTTCTTGATTCATCCTGTACCTGTCTACATTTAGAGTGTTACTTAGACATAAGCCAGATGCCCTTGGTCCCTTGTTCCTTCTACTTCTACTGTTGTCCTCCATCACAAAGCCAGCTGATGTGGAAGCAGAGAACTCGGACTTTTTCTAGTGTTCGTAGGAAGAAAACACTATGAGGAAGCTAAACCCCTCAAATATTTGCTATTTTGATTTGTAGTATCAGTGCATTTGACCAATAAAATATTCTCATAAAACAGAATTTTACTAATAAAAGTACTTTAACCATCTTTAAAATGTGCCAAAGGAGCTCCATAAACTACTCATTAGTATGCTATTATTGATCCCTCTAATATGAGTCATTGGTCTTATGGAAAAAAAGAAGGTTTATTGATTTATTCAGTAAACATTTTACTGAGTATCAGTTATGTGCCGGCACTGTTTGTGACACTGTGGATATAGAGAAGAATGAACAACACAAGTTTTTTGATCTTGGGGAACAGCTATTCTAGAGGTAAAAGACAGATATTAAACAAGTAAGTAAACAGATAAAACAATCATCAAGTGTCATTAAGAAAATTAAAATTTAACGGACTAATCTCAAAGAGACTGATAGTAGTCACTAAATTAGGGGAGCACTAATATTGACAGAACAGTCTGTGAAGGGATGCGGATGGTGACATCTTGTTCACCTCTGACAATGAGTAGAATAGGGCATATTTATTTGCTTAGAAAGACTTTAGAATCAAGAAAGATGAAAAGACAACTTTAAAAAGTTTTAAGTATAAAACTTAAAGCATGAATCTATGAACTTTATATTAAATATGGCATTGCATCATAAAATTCATTAAATGAAATAAATGTCCACAAGGATACTCTGATACAAGTTGATACAGAGTTATTGAATGAATAAGTAAGAGAAAGGGTAAATCTTTCTACAGAAGAATCCTAAATAACATATATACATTCTTCCCTCTCCAGAATGGAAAGCTTAATTTCTCTCCTTTTGAATGTGGTCTTGACTGAGCGACTTGATTCCAAGGAAGAGCATGTGAAAAGGGAAAAACAAACCTCACAGTGAAGAAACCTGATAAACATCACCTTAGCCAAGTGATAGAGGTTACATCATTAGAGACAAGTCATTCTGACATCATGAACCCTCTAATACAATGTAGTAGGAAGGGCAATTCCTAACTGTGTTATCCAAGTGCTAAACCCACAACCCCAGTCTAATCATGAGAAAGCATCAGAAAAAAATTGTGAGACTTCTGCAAAATTCCTAGTCAGTATTGTTCAAAATGGTCATGATCATGGAAAATAAAAGAGAACCATCACCCACTAGAGAAGACTAAGAAAACATGATAACAGCATCAGTGTGGAGTCACATTCTGAGACCAAAAAGGACAAGAATGGAAAAACTGGTGAAATCCAAATAAAATCTGTAGTTTAATAGTGCTGTGTCAATGTTGATTCCTTCATTTTGAGAAATGGCCGTAGTATTGTAAAATGCTAGCATGAGGAGACACAGGGTGAGGTGTACAAGGTGAATCTTTGTACTCTCTTTGAAACTCTTATGTAAGTCTAAATTCTTCTGAAACAAAACAGTTAAAACATGCTTATACCAAGTGCTCCAGATTTTTCAATGTGAAAGATTTCACAAAAGAGGAAACATCTGAGTTTGGTGGTTAAAGCAAAAAGTCTAAGAGGTTTTTCAAGAGATAAAATATTCCAGAATGGGATAATGGATTTAGTAGAATAAAGAATGCACTATTTGTGGGACATAGCAAGCTTTCCATTTTATTGCATAAAATCTATACCAATTAAATATAGCTTCTTTTGTATTTTCTCTGCAAAATTATTTTTGAATTATTGCATCTATTTCCATCTTGCACTATCATTCCCCCACTAGTCTGAGCTTTATAGAGCCAAGAGTCATGCCTAACTAATATCTAACATGGTATCTTATGCTGAGTAAGCCCACGAAAGTTGTTTAAAGAAAAAACTAGAAGAATCAAGCAAGCTATAGTTAAGATCAGGCCTTCATAGTTAATACAAGAAACAGAGTTTAGCTTGGAAAGCAGTGGAGCATCTCAAAATGGTTGGACGTAGGAATGATGTGATGAGAATTAAATTTCAGGAAAATTCATCTCATGACATCGTAGAATTTGGAGCTGGGTGAGACAGACAAGTAAGTGGCAGGAAAATCATGACTTACTGCATTAGTTCTGGTTAGACTCTTTGGAGGGAGATGCCTCAGTAAAAGGTTGTGAAGAATCCACTCATGCTGGTGTCAAAGTCTTGTAATACATGTTCCTATTATACTCTTTATCAATCGTTATGCAATGTCCTTTTCATATTATTATATTGAATTGACTCCCTTAAATATGTGAGGGAAGAACCAGTAAAGTGCGGATTCATCTGGAGGAGACTCAAAGCCATTTATTTTGTGTAGATTGTTTGCTACCTGGTATGACACTCTTACATGTATTTTTTAGGGTAAGCAGTACTAGATACTGTGATAATGAAAAATTTCACATGTGAGCTAGGTGAAAAGTAATCTCCAAACCCATCACAGATCAGTGATAGGTGTGGGCAGCAGCCTATACTAAGACTCCACCCTTCTCTACATTCCAGAATTACTAAACAAGGAAGCAGAAAGCACATGAAGATGACATGTGTCATCTCCTCTTACCTTCCAGTGCCAAAGACTAGTTATATAGCCATGCCAAAAATCAAGGGGTGGGGGTGGGGGTGAAGTGTAATAATACATTGTAGAAAAAGCATAATATTCATATTGATGAGTCCTAGTAATGGATCATAATTTTCATCTGTTTATGTTTTTCCTTAAGTAGGCTGTTTGTTTTTGCATATATGATGTTCCCTTAACAACACTATAAGCTCCTTGAAAGGAAGGACTGGATTTCATGCTTCTTTAAATCTACTATTTAAAAGTTACCTTTGAGGTAATATAAGGCTGGGACCTCCGTGGCTGCCAGCCTCCAGACTGCATCTCGGTGTTTCTTACTTCCTGTTTTCCTATCCTGTGTTGTGCTCTCCCATAAAATAGAGGTCTGACCTGCAAAAATGATAGGATGCAGAGGGAAGAACAGAGTGTGACTTCAAGGCTGGGGTGTGAAAATCGTTATGGCTTCTGCCTTTGCTCTCTAACATGCTCTGGAGGAAGCCAGCTGCCATGCCATGGGGATGCATAAGCAGCCGGTTGGAGAGGTCCATCTGGCAAGAGATTGGGGCCCCCTGCCAAAAGCCAGCACTAACTTGCCAAGTCAGTGAATAAGCCACATTGAAGTGGATCCTTCTTCCACCGCAGTCAAGATTCTGATGCCTGTTCTTCAGAATTGTCAGAGTGTTTTTACTACAAGATGCATATTCATCTATTCATTCATTCATCAAACATCTTGCACTTTGTCACAAGCTATTGCTGCATAATTATTATAAAACTTCACCCAAGGAAGAAAAAAATGCATTGGAATCTTCTCACATGCCAGCTTTGGTTGTTTGGTATGGATAGCTAATGTTATTTCCAAGTTTCCAAGATTGTTTCTGAGGATAGGATGCAAGTTTTTATCCATCAGTAATCTTGCCAGAGAAAAGGAAGCAGCACCTTGTGAACTATGTATTTTCTATCTCCAGTGTAGGTATCTTAAATTTTTCATTTTTTTTTTTGTAACCCATATCCTCAGTTAGGAACTCTAGGCTATTAAGTACCACTTGGCCTGGGTACAGGTCTCAGAGCTTCAGGTCTAACAAGTGGCATAAAGGGAATGGAAGCTAGATGATTTTTGGTGATCAGACTACTAATTAATTTAGTTTTATTTATTTTTTACAACATGGCTTATCCTACGTAAGGATCCATATCAGTTGCTGAGGATCATGTAGTTCTCAGCTTTTGTGAAAGACTAGTTCTCAACTCAGGTCTTACATTTTTGTGATTGGATTTTTCTAGAACCAGAATCAAGGACAAAAATATTTGTCAAGTAAGTGCTGGAATTTAAAAGAAGCATGAGATTCATTTTACTCTATCAAGGTTCATTTATATTCTCAGCAGAAGCAAGTGGCCTGTGTTTGCTAAATGCATAAATTTTCAGGTACTTGCAAAATGTCAGGATCATAAATCTTTTTAAAAAAACAAAGCTTATTTATTTTTCCTAAAAATAAAGTGCTTTTTAAAATGAGAAATAGAGAAAGCTCAAAGAAAAAAAAATTAAAAAAACAACCATTCATGATCTCACCTATCACAGTTAACCATTGTTTTGCTATTATACAAGTTAGAAAACTCATCTAATTGGGAAAATATATATAAAGTGTTGTTCTGATTTCTTCATTTATCAGCATAAAAGTGTATTTCCTACATTTTGACTCTGCAAATATTTAAGATTGTTGCTTATTTTATTGTATCCATTTATTAAACTTTACTGATCTATTTCCTTAATATTAAGCTATTTTCATGGAGGGAAAGAAGGTGATAAATTACTATGGGTCTTCCAATAAACAAAGACATTACTATTACAAAGTGAAATTATTCATCAGCTCCTGGAATCTTAAACCTGTGAGGCTGCCTTAGGGCAAGTAGATTACAAAGCTTGTATTTTCTAGAAGAGAAAAACAAGTCATAGTTTCCTGACTGGTCTAGGATTACCTGGCCAGCCAAAAGTTTATAGTCCCACGTGTCTAGCAATTACAGAAATGTCAAAAGGCGAAATCACTTTTCTTTGGCAAGTCATCAGGACGATGATGCCTATCCTTTGATTTTGCTGCTGCCATACATGTGCCTTAGTGAGGGAACAAAGACTGCTGGGGCATCACATGAATGTGGAGTTGTCATTATAAAGGGTTTGAGGCCACATTTCTAGAGGGGAGAGGCTGGCCTGGAAGTCATGCCTGTCACGGGGGAGTCAGCTGTGCTTTTGCCTGACCCGTGGCAAGTGTGGGATAAACAATCATGTTACCTTGGATCTTGGCTTTCCCAGTTTTCAGTGAAGAAACTACCTTTAGTGATATTTTTGAGCTCTCACCTTTTACCCTCTCCTTCTGATCTTTTTTTCAATTTCACACTTGAGGGACATTTTGAGTTTTGTGGGTAGGAGTTAACATGAAGACATCACAGAGTTTACCAGTGGGCCAAGGGTCATAACCAACAGCTCAGCTATGAGGGTGAGTTACTTAATGACCATATATGAAATTTAAAGCTACCTGACTGAAGCAAACATTTCCATCACTACCACAGAGAACTTAACTTTTTCTGTTGGAGATTCAGGTAACTGAATTTAGATTAGCAAGTGAATTATAACACTATTGGTGGGAATGACTTGACTATCACAAAGCTTTGTTCACTTTTCTCTATTGTTCTAATCTACCTGAACTGCCTCTGATGTGGTTTCTCATATTTTGACTTAAACATATTGCACAAGGCAGCGCTTTGTAAATGTGGAGCAGAGTATGAACGTTTTGAGGCCTTCTGGACTCAGTGGAGCTTTAACAGTAACATAGATAGTTCACCTAGTCAGCTTTCTTTACTACCTCATGGGTTCCTGAGCTTGGGCTTTTTCTCACTGATTCTTTGAAATATTTCCTTTTGATTGAAGAAAGTGGTGCTGGCCAATGTTAATGACAACATAAAAATTTGGGACTTTAGTGATGGACAAGAAAGTACAACACTCCTTGGCGTTCCTCTTGCTAATTGATTCGATTTTTCTCAGAGTCCCACTGTACCCTCATCTAAAAAAAAAACTAATGTTGGCATGTCAGGGATGGAGTGAAGGGAAAATAGCCCTGGAGTTAAAATGCTACAAATTCACCTTTAATTTAAATCCTGAAAAGATGAAGGAGTTGGTACTGGAAGAATGGGATGTCTGTGGTATGGGATGTTCTGTGATGACATGCTTCACGTGAAGTGGGGCACTCTGCACATTGTTGGGTTCATTAATTCACTACAGAACACTTCACTGAGGCTCTAAAATGTATAGGCAGAGGAGAAAAGCTCCTGTTCTGAAAGAGAAACATGCTTCTGGTCCAGAATTCTTAATATGGAAGCCAGATTGACATGGAGGTCTTTGAGTATGGTTACTTTCCAAATTTTCTCCATTTTTCGCATGCTCAGAGTTAAAAGCAAAGAGTCATCTTTAAACCTTTCTCCTTTTCCAATGGTCTAACTCCAAAGAGAAAGTCCTGCTGACTTTGCTTTCATACATACTCAGTACTTGACAGTCTGACCATTGTATAACATGCCTGTTGCTACAGTTCTGGTTAAAACCACCATTACTGTGATGACCTAACTTCCTACAACACTTTTGAATTTAAGGATACATGATTGTCTATTGTAAAATATACATATACAACTTCCCAGAAAACAACATCATAGCCTTTATGAGTCATCTAAAAGACATTGCATGCAAAACCAGTTTTGAAACCACTATATTTTATTCACCACTGTATGATTGATAGGAGGATTTCTTGAAAATAATTGGAATAAAAACACATGAATTACAACAATATAACAATGTGCCTTACTGAATGCTTTCTTAACCCATGTACTGATGGGTATGAATAAAAATCTTCCTCATAAAGACCAATCTTAAATAAAAGAAAAGGGAGAGAAAGAAAAGAGAGAGGTGAAGGGAGAAGAGGAGAGGAGAGGAGAGGAGAGGAGAGGAGAGGAGAGGAGAGGAGAGGAGAGGAGAGGAGGGGAAGGGAGGGAAGGAGAGGGGAGGAGAGAAACTGAGAGTGTCTTTCTTAGTAAAAAACCTGGAGAGCAAGTGATAACAAAGCTGGTAACTAATGTTGTTATTAATACTGCTAATACTCATAATTATTGTATGCAGAACTTTTCATTTGAAAGTCTCAAAGTGCTTTATAAACATTAATTAGTGACATTTCACAACACCCTAGTGAGACAGGTAAGTATTAATATATCCATTTAATATCTTTAGATAAAAGAGTTTCTAAAGGTCATATAACAAGTTAAGAATAGAAACTAAAGCAATACTTGGAAATCTGCCTTACTTCCCTGTTTCTAGTACACCTGCTGGTGCCTATGGGTGTAAGAGTCTTTCTAGGACTGCAGGAATGTGAGGCTGGTAAAATATTCAAGATATCAGGAAGAAGCTCAGTATTTTCTGGTGGCCTCAGAGGAGCTGCTGAAACTAAGTGGCAGACTTCTTGTTTTACTTTTATTTTACACTTGATCTTAGCCAAAAAGCCGAGAAGCGATTTTACTTTTATTTTAAAAGAACACTTCAGAATAGATTGTAATCCCTTTGCCATTTATTTTCCATCTTTGTCTTTCCTTTGGTGGGTTGGACTTATGGTGCATTACATTGGTCCTATTTTATCTATTATCTCTCCAGTCTTTATATCAAAGACTTATGTTCTAGTTCCAGCTTTCAGTGCCACTAATAACTGTGACTCTCAAGTTTTCAAGACTCCCAGAGACTCACTTTCTTAACCCATAGAATAAATGTAATGGCTTGAGCATCTCTATGCTTCCTTTAAGTAGTAAAAGATCATGACTTACTATGGGAAAATCTTTTGAGAGGATTCTTTAGGCAGTCTTCACCTTGGAGACGAACAAGGTAAAAAAGCTATAGGAGAGATGTTTCTCCAGGGGAGAAGAGAGCCCCTCAACGTTCTGTCATTAAAAATGGTCTGGAGTAAGTTTTGTGCTAGTTTTCATTCTCTTTTGAGATTCTCTCAATGATGTTCGCAAGCTTTTTCTTTCTTAGGGATGGCTGAGAGGCTGGCCCCTGTTCTCATTGGAGATTTGTGAAAAGAGCACCCTACCTGGGAGAGGAGCTTGCCTTCACCCATTTCTGTTTCTGCTTCTTTAGAAACTCCTTTGTCTCCCAGGGAGGGTCAACTCACATCTTAATCACTGCGTGTGTAATCTCATTAGAGATTAATCCCATTTGCCAAAGCATCAGTATCTTTCCTGGTACAAGGTAAGGATTCCTATCACTAGCTTTGGAAACGCCATCTAGCCTGCGTTATAACTAGAGCAGGCATAGTAGAGTTTTCTTTTGGCTCTTTGAAACTGGCATTGAAAGAGATGGAGGTGGATTCTTTAAACCTGTCACACTAAAACCATACCAGTCTTGACTCTAGAAAGAAAAGACATTGTATTTAAATTTTTTTTCAGTTTAAATGAAGCAAACATTTTGTTCACTTACAAAAACTATACAATGAGGATTGGGGATATAGCTCAACTGCACAAATGCCTGCCTGGCAAGCATAAGGCCCTGAGTTCAATTCCTGATACAAAAAGCAAAAAACCACAAACTGTACAATGATTTTTAAAAATTAACCTAGTAACAATGTCCTCTTTTGATTGTTCTTTTTTATTTATAATGGTAAATGAGCAAAAGAACAAACAAACAAAAAATGTGTACCTGCAAGTAAAATACCTCCCCTCCCTTTGTTTTACTCTGAACACTTGCCTTTAATGGTTCTTGTCAGTCAGTCCTGAGATGGTAAAGTTCCATTTCATTCAAACAATCATATTTAGTGTCTGAAGTCTTGATTCTGGGAGGCTCAGGAGGGATTGCAAGTGAAGTCTGATAATGTGAGCAGCGATCAGTTTTTGCAGGACATGCTAATCCATATGGCTCTCTGTTTGTCATAACATACACCATATTAAACGTGAGAATCAGCTCCTATAGAAATCCATCTCTCTCTCTCTGCCATTCCCCCTCCCTCATATGCAACAAATTCAAGTCTTTATATTCTTAAATTGATGGGGGAGGGGGTCAGGGGAACAGCAGTCATTCTCATTTGATGGTTTGAAAAAAGAAAAAATGTTGGTACCACTCACTGACTGGCTAATGAATAATCAGATTTCACAGCGTGAGTGCTGGGGTGGTAATTTGGTTGCACGCCATGCCCCATACCCATGGAATAGTGCTTCATTAATGTGAAGACCTGTATAATCAAACAATTAGTAGTCTCTCTGCAACGAAAGCAGCTTTTCATCAGCATATATACTTCATTGAAAGATGAATCCCAAATCAGTGGATCTGACAGCACCTAGACTTATACTAACTCATGATGACCATACCATGGAGGGAAGCAATGATTTTTTTTGCTCTTACCTTGAGCAACAGATCCTGACAAAATTTGTGCTTTAGCATCCTGAATGATAGCAGGTGTCTGCCCGATATACAAGATTAGGCATGTGCTTTCTAATTTTATTTATATAAACTTTTGTTTTATAGCTCTCATTTTTTTTCTCATTGTACATCTTTTGGGGGTTAAGAAACTTGGAATGACACAATGTCTTATCAGGTAAAAAGAGGAACTTTGATCCTCTTTGAGTTTTGCTTATTTACATCAGTGATTTGTGCCACCTTCATTCTAACATAGCTGATTAGGCTCTTTGGAGACTCTGTGTTTATAACCATGGAAAAAGGGTGCTGTTTTATGGAGAGAACTCTCACTTGCTTTGTTGACCAATTTTCATCAAATGAATGCCAACGGGGCTGCTTATAGGACCAGGAGGCAGAGACCTTGGGTTCCTGGTACCCTACCGACTTGAGATTCTTCCTAACCCCTAAACAAGCCCTGGATATAGTGGGCTGATTTCAGGATACTGCTCAGTGCTAGGGAAGTGATAAATACTAATTCAGTACTTTTTAAAATGTAAAATGTAGAGGCCAGGCATGATGGTACATACCTGTAATCCCTGCACTTGGGAGGCTGAGGCAGGAGGATTGTTGTAAGTACAGGCAAGCTTGGGCTACAAAGTGAGCTCAAGGCCAGCCTGAATTGCGTAGTGAGACCCTGTCTCAAAAAAGGGAAAAAAATGTAAAATGTAAATTATTAACAAACTTCAGTGAATTTATGACTATCTCATGATTGTTTGGCTATTCTAAATCAGGGGTAGCAATTTTTTCCCCTTGTAAAAGGCCAAAGAAAAATCAATGATTTTTAAAGATACAAATATAAAATTAATATAATACTTAATATAATATTTTAAACTATTCTTAGTTTGTAGGCTTTACAAAAACATGCCATAGGTTAAGTTTGGTCAGTGAGACACAGTTTGCTAATACCTATTTCAAATTATAGGAGTAAAAAAATTTTTTTTTCTACATTTTAGTTTGAGTGATTTTTTCCCCTGTAAATCTTAATTTTATATGTGTTTTGTTGTTTTGCTGGGGATAGTGAAAATTTTGTGAATTCTGTGTGTTTGTACAATAGAAATTGTTAGCAATAATTAACAAAAAGTATGGAATGACTAGAACTCATTGTGGAGAGGTTAAAAAAATAAACCTGAAATTATTTTCATGGAATAAAAATGATAATAGATCAAGACATTCAGTTTCCCTAGACAGCGTGTATGGATGAAATCCAGTTCAACTGATGGGGCATTGCTCTTGGTGGATCTGGTTTGGAGTATGATCTTGGGATAGGATAAGGGTTTCGTACTAAGGAAATAGCTATAAGCTGTAACTTTGCTAAGTCAGCTCTCAAAAAAGATAGACCACACATCTATACAAGTATGTTTGAGTAAAGACAATTAACAGTAATCCTGAAAAGAGTGTGCTCTTCATGTCTGAAATCTCGGGTTAGATTTTAGATTTGAATATTAAATGATCAATTGTGAAAATCAGCAAGGAGCAAGTGTTTCAAGAACAAATCATGTCCTACCAATTCCATGTCTTACCCAGTAGATTACCCATGTGATAAGTCAGGAAAATATGATAGATTCACTGTATATGGACTCCAGTCAGGAGCTTGCTAAGGGCTCCATGAGATTTTGTGGAAAGAGGTGCTGATACATAACTAGAAGCGAACATAGGAAGGTGAATTTCCTAGTAGAAACCAACCTCTAAAAGGTTCTGGCTAATGGTTTGACACAGATAGAGATTTCCATTGACAGTCTGCTGTGGTTTTGCTCTGTTTCATCTCCCAAGAGTTGATGTGTGGGAACCTGGTGATGTTGGGAGGTGGTATGATGTGTTAATTAGTTGGTATTAGTGGGAGTTCTTTAGGTCATTGGAAATGTGCCCTTGAAAGGGATTAAAGAAGTTCTCTTCAACACTGGCTAGTTCTTCTGAGAATGTTAGAAAAAGAACAAGCTTGGTCCCACTTAGATTTCTGGCTACCTGTCTAGAGATGAGATCTCTTCCACACACACATACTCTAACCACTGTTACATCATCTGCCATAAGAGTCTCAATAGAACTGAGTTGATGCAAGTACCATGCCCTTAAACCTCCAGAAGTATAAGCCTAATAGTGTATTTTTTTATAAACTTGGCTTGCCAAAGCTAGTTTGTTACAGTAATGCAAAACAGAATAATACTTTCATGTTATTCTGTTCTATGTTTTTTATTAAAGATCTACATGAAGGCCCACAAGGTATTTTCACCACATCTACAGATAATAATAAGTTTAGAGAGCTCACAAATTCAGTAAATAACCGAGTTAAGGAACTAACCATTTTTTGACAACTTACACTGTGAGCAAAATGTAACAAAATCCTATTTAAGTAGGACCAATGTACTTTATTATTTGAATTAAAAACAAGAATAATAGCTAATTATATAAATCATAGATGGGCAATTTTTTCAGATTTTATTTTTATTAGTACATATTTACTGTACATAATGAATGCATCCTTTGTGAGAAGTTTGTACATTACATATCTTTTGTTCATCCCCTTCTGCTCTCCTTTCTCCCCTGGTCCTCTATCTTTTGGTTCCTTCCCGTTTCACAAAAGATTTATTTCCTTGTTTCCTTTTATTTTTTATTTTTATCTTTATTTATATTTTAACTTTTTCATATAAAATTCCCTTCCCAACAAAAGCAGAAATGAAACATTGATTTCCATTTTCTGTAGTTTCAATGTGTCCATGAGGTAATTAACATAACTTATGACTGTATTGCAAGATTCAGTTATCCAAAAAAGTTTGCATAGTGTGCCAAATCCTACTCAGTTGCATCCCAAACATATTTAGATGATATATTAAAAAGGAAATAGATAAAATAAAACCATGTTTGATAAAGAACTACTACAAAGTCAGGGATGGGAAATTAACACATATTACTATGCTGAATGAAGAACTCTGGACAAAATTGTGCTTCTTTTCTTGTATTTCTGGGCTCCACCATGTGCCTACTGAATCAGAATTCTCAAGAGGGGAGCTAAGGGATCTACCCTTCAAAAACTTCCCTGATTAGCAACTTTTTCATTTTTTTTTCTATTTGTTTTAGAATCTTAACACTATCTTGGTGATGCTTTATTCAAGGACATATTGACTTTGCTTGCTAGTGGGCTGCAAATATATCCCTAAATCTCCTTACTTCATATATATGTATATATGTAATATAGTGTATGTAATATATGAAGATTATTGACTTGATTTAAGTAAGTCATTATAAGCCTGTCACTTTATCCTGAGTAGATAGTTTGAGTGATTTTTCCCCTCAGACAGTCAAGCACAAGGCATAGAGAATGGGGAATACCCACAGAGAGACGTACTGCTGCTTGACTTTGATATTCTTATTGCTATAAATACATAGCAACCATAGACTATATATGTATATGTACTAACAAGCCAATTTCTATGGATGTGGTCTTTTCAACAGTCACTGAAGCTCAACATCTAGGGCTTCTTTCTTTTATTCATTCCTCCCATCTAAGTATGTTCACTTTCTGATAATTATGCTTATAAAATTTATTTTTAGAGTAATCGTAACCTAACTGCATTTCCATTAGCACATATTAGTAATACATAATAATAATAGGATTGTTTCTGGTATGTTGATATATGCATACAACGTATTTTGATTATTTTCTCCCCATTGTTCTCTTCTCCCTTTGAAAACTTTACTCAACTTTAAAAGTCTACCTTTGAACTTCCTGTCATCACTTCTGTTTCCTTTTAGGTTGGTCATACAAAACAAAAAAAAAATGACATTTAACTTTATGAGACTGACTTATTTCACTTAACACTATAGTCTTCATTTCCATTAATTTTCTTACAAATGTCATAATTTTCTTCTGTCTTATAGCTGAATAGTATTCTATTATGTATACGTTTCACATTTTAAAAATCTATTTATCTATTGATGGACACCTGAGCTATTGCAAACTGTCCCACCATGAACGTGAGTATGTATGTATCACTATAGTATGATGACTTTCATTATTTCAGGAGTTATATCAAGGAGTGGTATAGCTGGGTTGAATGAATGGTATTTCTAGCTTTACTTTTTTTTTAGGACTCTTCATACATATTTCCATAGTTATTGTACTATTATGGAAATACAAACCAAAGCAATTTGAAATACCATCTGACCTGGTCATAATGGCTGTCATGAAGAATACAAAAAACAAGGAATGCTGGAAAGGGTAGGAGGTGATGAACAGTCTCCTACACTAATACCTGCTCTTATTACACCCTTTTCCCTCTGTCCTCACTGTTTTACTCTTTTTACCCTGGTAAGAGTCTAGTTATATTAACTTCCCGATTGCTACACACTTCCTGATTCATCCACTTCAAGTAAGGTGTTAGTCCTGTCCCTCTACCAAAAATGTGCAGGCTGACCTCGAAGCACATAGTCTATGTGAAAAATGTACCAACGTCAACTTCCAAAATTTGTTCATTCATTCATTCCACAATAATTCACTGAGTGACCACTTTGTGCAAGAAGGACAACAAAGATGAAAAAGGCATTTTACGTCTCACCAAACTGAAGTTTTTTCTGTAATGCTTTTACAGTGTTGGGTTCTCTTTTATTTCTCAATTTTTGAATATCAAACACCAGTCATAAAGCACTTAGTCCTTTCTGAATTCTCTGATCTCAACAATGAGAAGCTGTTTCTCTTTGAAACTCCACAGTGTGGTATTTACACCAATTTCGTAGTTTGGATATTTACTCATTGATTTTCTGCTAAAATATAATTATCACTGTGAATAGGAACTAGGACTTATTTCTCTCCACTGTCTCAGGAATAATACCCACTAACAAAGATGTACTCAACAAGTACTTGGTAAAATAAAGAATGATTCAACTGAGTAACCAGCAGGAACTTTTGATTGATGAAATATGGCAACCATAAAAAAGAAATAAAGTAGAATACATAAACCTGTCACATTTAAATAAAAATATGCCGCATTCTCAGAGAACAAGACCAGTAAGAAAGGCCACATTATAACTGAAGTATTACTTCTTCCCCTTCCACTCCCGCTGCACACAGTTTCTTATGTTGCCAGTAGTCACTTTCTAGAAGGTCAGGATTTAGATCCCTTTGGTTTCTCGTACATAGGGTATATTGGTTAGTTTTTACCTGACAACTTAAAGGTTCATTTGGCTTATGATTTCAGGGGTTTAAGTCCATGACCAGCTGACTCCCAGGTAGAAATAGCATGGCAGAGAGCACAGCAGTGAAAAGATGCTCAGCTCATGGCAGCCAGAAGTGGAAAGAGAAAGAACAGAAAAGCCAGAGCCAGAGACATAGACTCAAAAGGCATGCATCCAGGAACCTCTTTTAACTCGTCCTCACCTCCCAATCTCACATTCAGTTAAAGCTCATCAATGCATTAATTCACTGATCTAGTGCCCCTGGGATCCAGTCATCTTCTAAAAGCTCCATCTGAACTCAAGAGGCTTTTGAGGGACATTTTAGACCCAAGCTATAATACAGGGTCTGAGTTACCAATGGGCAGTGTGCACAGATTTTCTAGTTTTCCTTCATCTCCTAGCCAGGCTGTCTCCTACACTTAACCCAGCACTCTGGGGAAAGGCGAGATAATTTTCCTTGTCCCCTTATTTTATAGTCATACTGTCTTCCTGCAGAAATCAGGCAGAGAGGGACAAGGGCAGTGGTCCACATCCTTTTGTCCTTGTCAGATCTGACTGGTCTCCCCTTTTATCCTTGCTGTGTCCTATCCTCTCTCCAAGGAACAAGAAAGAGAAAACATAACTCGTACTTAAAACACTCATCCTCTATGTGTGACAGCTAAGTGCCACAGGCTGAAGTCAGTGAGTATCATAACACTGGGCCCCATCTCCTTTCAGTACCTCATGTTTCAAGAGAAGGGGTTTTTGAAAGCTCATAAGCAATAATTAGCCCTCTACAAACCAATTTTAAACAGGAAGCATTGGGGTAAAGATGACCTGACAAAACTGACAAAGACCACTCATTGTTTTGGAGAACCCTCACAAAGATTTGACCCTTTTAATTATCAAGGGCTCTGTAATCCTCTTAGACAGTGTTACTAGATGTTGAACAACTACAGCTCCTAAGATGACTTTGTGAGTATTTCCAGCAGACACATCAGCTTTTGGTTTCTGACGTGGTGTGTAACCTGCCATTAGCAAACAGGAGATCAGGCATACAAACGCTGACCACCAGGAAAAGGATACAGGCACCCAACTCCCTTTTCAAGTTTCATACATGAAAACCAGGTTTGATTTAATATCTAGAAGCAGTCATTAAAATGATAACACTTAAAGTTATTTTTAAAAAGAATTCTAAAAAACAGTGAGAGAAAGGTGAAGCCTGGGAGATGCAAGCATTTATTTAATGTCTATCTGCCCGACTGAGACATTCCAAAGCTCTCTAAAATGCACGGTTTTGTGTTGACATCTCCATAAATACAATGCTGCACTAAAAGAATGTAAGAAAATGGTGAGTTTAAATAACTCAGCATCTCACTGGAGAAAATGCGTTATTATTCACTTATGGTTGATAAATATTAAAACCAAGAAAAACACTAAAGCTAGTCTTTTATCATAAAACTCAGCATTTTTCTTCTCTCTCTCTCTCCAAAACTAGCAGAGATTCATTCCTTTATTTTTTGTATTTTATAACTAAGAAATTCTCTTTTTTTTTCCTTTTTAGAAAAACTTGGATGTAACAAATCATTGCCATGAGCTAACCCACATTTGAATCTAGGAAATGCACTTGGCATTATCTTTCTCTGTTCACATATATTTGAAGTAAATTACATCAAATTGTATTTGAAATACCAAACTGCCATTAATGGAAGCTTTTTTTGCTCCAGGCACCATTTTAAAATAGATGAGCATAAAAATGCAGACTGCATCATTAAGTTTATATGAAACTAGTGAGAATAAAAATCACCATGTTAGTTCTAATAAGATGTGTTTTTCATTCCAGTTTAATAACCCAAGACTATATTCATCTTCCAGTATAATAAATATGCAGAGAGAAATGTATTCTTTTGTGGGTTTAACATGTTGAGGTTCCTTCCTTCTCCCCTCCCCACCAAGAAGATATAGTTTTCTGGGAAGCTGGGTGAAGAAAATTCTTTAATATGGCAGTGCAGAGTATTATTATCATAAATAATTAATGCGCACAGCAGAAGAAAGCTGAGCTTCATTAATAATTCTTATTCTTAGTTGGCATAAGCTAGAGGTGCTGTATCTTCTTTCATCCTGTCTATGTCAATTTCCTTGATTTTAATTTAATAGATGTTAAAAATTTTAAAGGTATGGTACATTATGCAGCGGGTTTTTGTTTTTGACTAAATAACATCCTACTGTTAATTCTTACCTGCCAAGATATTTTTAGAAGCAGGAAAAAGGAAGGGGGAGTGGTGATAAGGCAAGGTGGAGTGGGCATCAATGTCAACGCCTTCCATCTCCCGGTCCCTCTGGGACCAGTTAAGATGTTTCTTTGATTAGAACCTCAGGAAATATTAAGATGCTCTGCCGCGAATTTGAGTTCATCAAACTCGCCTGCTTATTTTTCAAATTCAGGGCTGATCCACCTTCTATATCCTGAAAACATGAGTTCTCTCGGACACAACCTTGCATTTGTGATCAACTACATCACTTGTCAAAACCCCCAAGTCTTTGATAACAGGCATTTGTAATTTATTAATTCGGCCTCTGAACAGGAAAGTAAGTAGCTAAGCATTTCTGAGGAGCACAGTGAAAGAAATAAAGAGGCGGCTGCGGAGGGCAGCAGGTATGTACTTTACAAAGAAGAACAGGAAGCAGGCATGCTGTCCCAACTTAGGAGGACTGGTACACAACTCGAACAACCGTGAGAAAGCCACTCAGTACCACTGCACGAGGGAATAAAGGCAGGAAGAATAAGTACTTGCAATCATCTCAGGGAAAAATAATTCTGATATGAACCAAGGTAAATCTTGAGTGTATATATTTCTGTAGCCCTTCCTACACAACAGAATGGCTGCGCTTCTTATTTGCAGCCACTGGGCTCCTTGCCTAGCTTGCCTTCACCTCACGGGTATCAAGTAGCTTTCCATACAGTTCATGTCAGGGGAGGGTAGAAATACAAGCAGCACCCACAATATGATCAGAGATACCCCTGCACCATCTCCTATGTTCAGCTAAATTCAAGTGCTCATTCAATCCTTGGGTAGATAAGGTCGGACCTAGAAGTCACAGTCATTGCCAAATCAGCACAACAACTCCCGTGCTTGTTTCAGATCCCCACGGCTACTCCTGGCCTTAGACTTCCTGCTTTGAGTTCGTTACCCGAGCAAACTTGCTTCTTGGGTGGGTTTTGCATTTCCCAATTTACCATAAGGTTTGAGATAGAAGATTCTGGACAGCTAACCCTCTACAGGTTCACATTATTAGCTGAGAAGACCAAATAAATAGTAAAATGCCTTGCATTTATTGAGCACATGCTATGTGCCAAATTTACTTAACACATGACATCTTATCTAATCCTTACAGCAAATCATGCGTGGGCAAGTTACCTTACTAAAAATCAAGTTGTTACATGGCAAACTCAGACCTGAAGTCAAGCATAGATATAGATATAGATATACTCACATATATCTATATCTATGCTTGACTTCAGGTCTGAGTTTGCTATGGGTATAAACTCATACACACATATATATGAGTTTATATCTATCTATCTATCTATCTATCTATCTATCTATCTATCTATCTATGTATATATATATACCCATACATATATATATGAATTTATATGTTTATATATCTCCATGTCTGCACACATTTCTTTCTCTGTATATGTCTGTATCTATTGTTTATCATGTATGAAAGTAAGTTTGTGTTCAGTATTCTTACCAATTCTATTTTCTATTAATTCACTGTTACCTAGAAATCAGGTATTGTAATTTGTGCATCACTTCCATCATGCAGCATTCACATGGTCTCCCTCTCTTACCAAGACTTAGTGTGCTCCATGAGAATGCAAACTTTTCTAACATTAGTTAGGAAAAGAAGTTAATCTAATGCCAAAAAATTCATGCCATGCTACGAATCCAATGCACCCTCCATACTCCTTTCCAACTCCAAGACCCCTGCCCTGTACTGGTGGGCCGTTTCCTCGCAATCCTGGGACCATGTTTCATTTAGGCTGATAGGTTGTGGAGTCTTGGTTGCCCTGCAGCACCAAGTGGACCCTGGGCAGGGAGCACATGGCCTCTACTGTCTGCACTTGGCCTGGCCACATGGTCCTCCCCCTTCGAGAGTTTGTCTCCTTATGTTCTGTCTGTGGCTGGAGCACCTGCCCTGCACAGACCTCTGTGCAGGTGTCCCTTGCAAGAGCACACATTGTGCCCAATGTCTCCCTTTAAAGACCTCCATCGCTCTTGTTCAGTGTCACAGAGTTACATGACCTTGCCTGGGTGAAATCTTAGCATTTCCATGGCTGAGATTCCAATGAGATAAACACACCTGTGTTTAATTGTGTGTTTGCTTCAAGAACAGTAAGAAAGAAAAATTTTTGTTTAACACTCCCAGAGTCAATAATTGGCAAAGACAAAAATGATACAAGAGGTGAAAGTTGCCAGCCGTGTAAGTCTCAGTATTCACACTGAAAAAACAAGAATTGCAGCTGGGGCCCACCCTTCCCCTGCTTTCTCTGGCCCAACCATGATCTTTGCATTGCAGAGTATTTAATTACTCATAGTAAACTTGAGGTGGAAAGCCAAGGGGTGGATCTGAATAGGAATGTTTTCACCATGTGTGAAAATTCTGACCCCGGGCTTACTAGAGTCATGGAAAAAGATGTATTCCCAAATATCAGAGTCAAGCCAGGAAAAAGGATTGCTAGGGGATACTATTGTGAGTGGAAAGTGTAATTTAAGCCCCACTCTAACTTGGTCTGGCTTGTTGGTAAATGGCATATATTGTGCAATAAAATATTTGCATAACAGAGAATATTTATGATGATTGAGAAGATGGGCTCAACTCCTAAATCACCAGAGATTGAAATGTGACTGCTTTTTAATAGCTGTGTGATCCTGGGCAGTTTACTTAACCTCTCTGTGCCTCCACTGGCTCGTTTGTGAAAGAGGGACACATTTAGGGATATGATGAGAATTAGAAATAAATATGCAAAAATGTAAAATACTTCATGGTACTTACCAAATAATATCTATTATTTATTATTATTATTATTTTACTCACATTTCCTAAGGAGTTAAAATGCAGTACAATTTCTACTTAATGTTATTTAATCTTTTTTGGGTGAGGAATACAGAGGCATGAAATACTTCAGAGCCAGTGTCACCATTTAGCAGCTAAGGAGTTGACATCAATTTGAGCTGGACCTTAATAAACAATGCAAAGGCCAGAGTCATCCAGTGGTCAGCCAGCTTGCTGGGAACTAGCTGGCTGCCAACTGACTCACAGTGAATTATAATTTACTACCAAGTTGAACAGTACACCTGCATACATCAGTAAGTTTATTCTCTTCTTCCATCAGGTGAAGATTTCAGGGCTGGTTTGTGAACACAGGGAGTTGAATGATCGCTAAGGTGTTTGGATGGAACCCTGAGGGCCCAAGGAACTCTCTGTATGCACCAGTCCTGCCACAATCATTATTCCAGGGAACTTTCTCCTTACATTAGCAACCCAGCAATTAGCATTTCTTACTCTCCACTTCTGTCTTTCCTGGAGTCCATCGGATTCATGGCCCTCATGGCCCTGGAATGGCAGCACCTCTTCAAATGCTGACCCACAGAACTGTTCTCAGGGACAGGCTACTGTTAACAAGTATGGACTGATGAAATTTTCATTTCCTCAATTCCCTCTATTAATATGTCCCAGAATCACACTTTGCAATCCTACGCTGAGAGATTTTATTTTCTGACATTTCCTGAGTTTCAGGTGGTGATTGAAGTTGTCATCTGACTTTTTAGCCATTGGTTACTATGTTCTGTCTGTCACCATTACAGATATCAGTTAGTATTTTGGCAGTAAAATTACAAGTGCAATTTACTGAATTATCTTGGTCAATAAAACACCACACAGAGTAGATTTACTATATCTTTTAAAGTAGTCAAAATCCTCTGAGCCAGACCAGAAAATGGCTTATCAAAGTAGCAGGCCGATGCAAGTGCAAAAGTGGTAACATGATTCTTAAAGTAACTGTTTATTTTTCTGCTTGTATCTAATATGGCAAAGAAAGGAACATCGTAAACACCACCTTTGTCACACACACACACACACACACACACACACACACACACACACACAAACCTTTTCCAGGAAATTTCTTCTAGAAAAGATGTAGCTAAAATGCTAAAGAGTTTCATTTTTGATTAAAACATATCACACTTGAGACATGATTGAACAACTGGTTAAAGTCACAAAAACATTAACTATAGTGAGCTCATTTAATTAGAAACAGACGTGCTGTCCCGCTGGTTGTCAAAAGTTTTCAAAGACGCTTCTCTCAAGAAAGCAGGGTCCTGCAGACTGTGTCCATCTGTCTTCATGAAAGAGCATTTGACATACTCAGGGAGGAAGTGCTCTCGTGAAAACACCATTTGGAGTTACTGATCTCCTGATCACTTGTAGATCTCAGCGGGAAACCGGAACAGCACTGGACTCAGGCTGGAACCACTCATGCCAAGAACATTTGTAAAAATTTTGGATTAATACATTGCTGGAATGAAAATAAAATCATACTTATTAAAGAGAGAACATGTTTCACTCTTCTCTTTGAGTCATAGAATAGGATTTTTCTAATTTTTCTAAGGGCCACCTTGGTCTTACCATAGTGAGAGTTCTGTCCCTCTACTTACTGCCTGATTCTAAAGTCCTGGTCTTGGTTTCTGAGAAGTCACATTGTGTAGTTAACACTGGGTAGGGCTCTATGACATAGGCTCTAGGTTCTCACTTAAGTCTTTCTCACCAGTTAGACAAAGCATAATGACCCTTAAGAGCAATGATAAGATACTGGACTAAACAATGCATATTTCCTTAAATACAGCCTATAGAATTCAAGTGAAAGAAAGGATCTTGGGTACCAGATTTATTCTTTCTTCATTAACATGGAAGGATGTAAAGCCTGGAGAAATGCAAGATCTTGAGCTTCCTACTCACTTTTTCTTTAGGAAAAGTACCTCTTAACAGGAAGTATAAAAGCCTGACATTTCAAAATAATTAAAATATAAAGAGGTTGGTTTCAAGACTGTTGATTTTAAAGATGATTATTTTATTTACTTTTTTTTCTTGTAGTGCTGGAGATGGAACCTAAGGCCTCCCACAATCTAGGTTTTACACTGAGCTACATCCCTAGCCTAAGACTATGAAATGCAATAGAAACTATCTTTGTGTAGCTATCGTGATCTTCTTTGTGATTATATATAGAGACACTCATAACTAGAGACACTCATAAGCACTCATTGAATGATTAAACCAGTAAAAGATTCAGTTCCATATCACTATTTTATAAGTAGCAAGTTCCTGGACGATAGTGATGAACAGAAAGTGATGCGTGGGAATATATAAAATAATGTCATCACCAAAACAAAAAGATAATTTGTGTCTAAGAATCTTGTGTATAAATATATCTATGAACATTACTAAAGAAGCACAGAAGAGAATGGAAAGCGATGCATGATACAAGGTTTCCTAAATGTCAGAGTTATGTTAAAATCAATTTGGCTCTGGAATTGTTTGTTAGTTCAGCTACAATGACCACTGCTTTCCTTCAGATTTTCCCTTTTCATTTGCTTTCAAGGCATACATGGAGGGAAAACAAACCAAGGAACGAAACTTCACTCTGCGGTGCTTTTGAGGAGCACATGAGAGATTCATTCCTGTGTGGAACAAGAAATCCACGAGCCTGTCTCATTAGCTGCTGTTGTGCCTATTGAGACTCCCGGGAATGGTTCCTACCTATCACTGCATCATACATACTTTCCCTTGACTCAATTCAGAGCCTGGAGGAAATAGTGTGAGAACGAGTGTGACCTGCAGTGACCATAACCGATCTGTATCAGCCCAGTTCACTTTCTGGGTGCTCCATTCGAGGGCTCTATTTGACCTTTTATTTCATCTAAGGTTCTGTTTGTCTTGCCTACTAAAGACATGTTCATAGCTAGTGTCATTTTGGATGCTAATCTTTGGTGGAAAACACACACACACACACACACACACACACACACACACACACACACTCCTTCCCTAAAATGAGCCACATTTAGTAACAGAAGCAAGGAAGACACTTAAAAAATATTAAATAGTAGAAAAGAATGATGTGTTCAGCTTTTACATGTTTTGCATCTTGTCTATCAGGGATGCCCTGTTTTTGTGTGGTTGAAGTAAGCCCATCTGGGTAACAAGGCTGAGAGGGATTTTAGTGGCAAGAGGACCCTGCAAAGCTTGAGAGGCTGGTGGAACAGCCTCCTGGGCAGATTCATTCACCCTCTTTCAGTCGTTTCCCATTTGTAATATTAAAGGAATATGGAGAGAAACAGGACAGAACATAGCGTTCTGGGAAACCAGTAATCAAATGGCCTAAAGCTTATGTTTACTTTTTGGAATGTTTTAGGAAGGCATTACTTGGAGATGTAAAAAAGAGAGAACGCACCTAATAATAGCCTTTCAGTTGTGGAAATAGAAAAGCAGCACAGACATGATAATTGAATTTGGTTTGGATGGTCAAAATCTGTGTGATCCTACAGCTGTATTTTCTAAACCATCTGCTTGACTTTTAATGCATGTTCTACGATTTGTTTCCTTTACCCATTGCTGCATTTGAAATGGCTAATTACCTTACAAGGCTGCTCAGTTTTCCTTTGCTACTATTGTTTTCCTCCCCTCCTACAAATGAAGATGGTTTGTCTTCATTACTTTTCAGTCCCCAGGCCTTTCACCTAGTCCTCAAAACAGGTCAACGGGGATTTGGATCACAGTGAGCTCCGAAATTGTTTCTATGGTAAAAATATGAGAGAAAAATAACTAAGTCCAGCTCTATCCCCCTGGAACTCAGGCTGATATCTACTCGCCCTTTGCCTCATATATTCAACATGGTGTGAACCAAAAGCAAGGCAGAGGTTTTGTTGCACTTTAAAAATAAGTAACATTTGAGCCCTGGAACCTGGATGCCATAGTAATGGTATAATTTTATTTATAAATTCCAAGTCCTGGTTGTGTGTTGTATAAACATTTATGTCTCAGAACCCTTTTGGAATTATGCAAGAGAAGAATCTCTGTGTCCCAATGAGGGGGTTCATTTGACCTTGGATTGCTATAAAAAAAAAGAACAGTGCCATGCCCTTGCTATAATTTAATATCACTCTCTAATGTTTATCTTATGAGTTCTGGACTTCTGGGAGCTCCTAGGATGACTCTGGAATTCAAAAATTAGTTCCATATATACAAACTGCTATATATGAGGCAATATTAAGAAAATGAAAGATCTGTTTTAGTTAGATTAATAAAAATTATTTGACTGTTCTCCTTATTCTGTTTCTTGGCAGGCCAAAATAATAACTCATAATATTTAAATAAATTCTTCATGAAGTCTTTCCAAATTTATTATTCCATTTGCTTTGCAAATCACTATGTGAATTAAGGCATTTATCTCCTTAGAACACTGAGCTAATGATTGAGTTACTGAAGAAAAAAATGCCTAATAAGGGATAAAGATGGGACAATAGACCACACCACATTCATTCACCAATATTTGTTGAGCACATATGATGTGCCACGCAGGACGTTAAATGTTGAAAATACAACCCAGTGTCTGTCCTCAAAGAGCTTATTGTCCAGCAGAGATGACAGATATGCTCTAAAAATTAATTAATTATTTAATTGCAGCGGTGTGACCTACTACGTAGCAAAGCTTGGTGAAGACGTGTATACACAGGAGGTCTGTATTAATCAGTTAGCTGCAGGACCCTGGATCTTTTCTAGTGAACTAAAGAAAAAAGCAATTTGTTAGAGGCAATAAGCTTGCGAAGAAGCATCAGGAGGGACATGCAGTGAAACCAGGCTATGACTGCCAGGAACTGCAGCAGGCAGAAGAAAACATCCACGCCATGGCTTCAGTGTGAAACTCCTCCTGTCTCCTCATGGTACTCAGCTGGGGGTTCCTGTGATGTTAGAGATCCTTGAGCCTTGACCAGAATCTGGACCCCAAAATGCGTCTTCCGTTTTGCTTGGAAGAAGAGAAAATGAGCTTCACACCCTTTCCCATACCTGCAGCCCTTTGCCTCGCGGTGTATGTACTTCCTCAGCCAAGTCTGCTGCAGCAGCTTCTTGGCACAACATATGCCATACCCAGAACCCATTTCAAGACAGATACAATGTGTTTCTTCATTTGTTTAGCTTTCTAGTGTATATATGCAGGAAAGACCACCAAGACAAAGTTTGGGGTGTTTATTAATCAAGCAGTTGAAAGCACTCCTTCAAGATCTTAACCAAGTTTTTATTTTGGTGTTGGCGGTGGGGGGGGGGAGTATGATTCATTTATCCAAGACTTGAGTTCTGCTATAAAGAAAGGATGTGGAAGAATTTGAGATACTAGATAAAGGGAGGTGAGTCTGGAAGACAGAGCTTTCCATAAACAGGACTCAGTCGGTGTGCAGGACAGAGCTTCAGGTTTTAGAGTTTCTGGGAGAAGGCCAGTGTAGCTGGGAGGTATCAAAATGGAGTTGACAGCAGTCACTGAAGACTTTGGGAGCTAATGCAGTCTTCCAGATTGTTCCTCTGTTTGAAACAGGGTTATAATCATGAGAGTGACCTAGGTCTTTAGAGTCTTATTCTGTTTGTCTTTCTATCCCATGCAGTTTATGATGCCAATGATGTCTTAAGTCCATTATTGGACTCTTCAGATGACATAAGGTATTCTGAAAGCTGGTCAGACCATCTTAGGCAAAGACAGAAAGCAATAGACTGACTCCCATATGTGCCTGGCCATCCTTTCACGCATGACACTCACTGTGGTAGAATGAATTGTGTTCCACCAAAATTCCTGTGCTGAAACCCTGATCCCAGTGTGATGGCATTTGTAGATGGGGCCATTGGAGTACAATTAGGTTTAGATGAGCTCATAAGGTGAGGTCCCGATGATGAGATTAGTGCTTTTACAACAAGAGTCCAGGGTGATCCCCATACTTCGTAAAAGAGGATACAGCAGGAAGGCGACTACATGCAAACCAGGGAGACAGCCCTTACCAGGAAACAAATTGGCCTGCATTTTGATCTCTGATTCTAGCATCCAGAACTGTGATAATAAATTTTATTGGTTTAAGCCATACCATCTGTGATGTTTTGTTAGCACTAATATACTCACGGTGTGGAGTGAGGATCTTAATTTGGAATAAAAGCCAGAGACATGATTTCATGTCATGCAGAGCTGGTGGTACACAAGGGTCTGTGGTGGCTATGGAGTAGTGGTATTACTGGATATTTCTGAGGCTTCGGGCTACTGTGGTTGTTCCTCAGATTACATATCTCATCTCCCTAGATCCTTCTCATTAACCATCTCCTTATAGGGGTGGGATTACAGTTGGCAAGTTTGACTGGAGGTGAATGGTGGTGGTGGAAGCAAAGGCAGAGATGGGGCCTACACTGGAAGCTCCCTGGGCTTGCTAAAAACCCCCAAACACTCTCAGTGTCCCCTTTTTATGGGTTGGCTTTGGAACATCCTAAAAACAAATGGCAACAAATCTATTTAAATTTTTAAATGTTTATTTTTGAACTCTCAGTGATATTCTCTTCAAAGGAATACAGTGGTCCTTCTGAGTAAATATATTCTACAGTTTTACTTTTATATATTAACTTGCCTTCATTTTTGTGAAACTGAACAGTTTCTTACACTTTTAATTTTAAAAGGAATGAATATCAGTATTTCTAAATGAAGCTTAAAGTAAGTCTGCAGTCATTTTTATTTTAAAATTCTAGGAGTTTCTAGTGGTCATTATTATGAAAATTTGCTAGAATTTAGACATTTTGATGATATTCTTCTAGAACTAATGAGGTAGTTTAAAACAGCTTTTTGACTTAAAGCCTGGTGATTCTCTTGTGTCTGTAAGATGTATAAAGACAGAGGCCATCATTTATCCTGGTCACTGCCCTGTCTTCTCTGTCCTAGGAGCTTATTCAATGTTTGTTAAACAAACAATAGAAATTGGGTAGGACTATCAGGTCACTAATATGAGACCGTTTTCCTCCTTAACAGAATATTTTTGAGAAGTTCTGTCCCTCTTCCCCTACCCCAGGGCTCTGCACATGCTAGACAGATGTTCTACCACTGAGTTATATCCTCAGCCACAAGTTCTAGACATTTTGCACCTTTGACATGGTGCTAACTGGGCATGGTGGTGCATACTTATAATCCTAGCACTTGGGAGACTCAGGCAGAAGGATAACTGCAAGTATGAGGCCAGCCTGGGCTACATAGTGAGTGCAAGGCCAGCCTGTACTATATAATGAGACCCTGTCTGAAAAAGAAAGAAATAAAAAATAAATAAACATAAATAATAAATTAATTAAAAGTGGAGTTATTTTTGCAGTCCTGGAAGTACCAAGAGTGACTGTCATAGATGTTCAGAGATATAAGATTGAAACAAAACACCAGTAGAAACAAAAGATGTTTATTTATCTCTTTTTCTATGGTGAGGCTTTGAGACCACAATGGTTCTTCTCTGGGAAAAGAATATCAAGGGCAAAATTCTCTTTCTCAAACTGTGAAGGAAGTGGACAAATGCCTGCAGGAGAGTTGGGCTCATCTGAGGAGATCTAGAGATAGCAAGAGTCTGGAGAGTTTGAATCAACAAGTTGTCTTAGAGTGAGCCATATATGGGGACCAGATGTTTCTGGTCTATAAACCATGTCCTGTTGGGGCTCTCCAAGACCAGTGGAAACTGGATGATACTCAGAATGCTCTGAGGCAACTAACGGCGATTTGTGTAATGCATCATCCTGATCTCAATAAGTAATATTCTACTGACCTTATTTTTCTGATAAAATGCAACCACTGCTGCCCATTACCTCTTAAGACAGCCATTTTATCTGCCCTGCAGATAAAGTGATAACACAGGATCAAATAACCAATAATCCTCTGATACTTCTGTGATGTTTCCATCTATCTCGGTTTCCCTACCTGGCAAAGAGTGCTTCTGTGGGAAGTCCCTTGAGTTGTGTGGGAGTTTCTTAGGATATTTTTATGTTTAATAATGATGTGCACAAACCCAGTCTTTTCACATGACCTTTTTTTCACAAGGCAAAGAAAAATATAATTATAGTACAGTTTATCAGCCATCTTCTTTTACTAAGATATAATTTCATTTGATGTTATAGTACCCAAGAGTCTGCTTTATTTGTTAGCTAAGAGCAAATGCTTGTTTGATTTATCATTTCTGACAAGTACAATCAGGTACATGATCTCCTTCAATAAGTGAAAGGGTAAACAAACTAGTGTCAGTTTCTACCATGGAATACAACTCAACAATGAAAAGAAACAAACGGTTGATTTGTACAACGTGAATTAATGTCAAGTGTATTTTGTTAAGTGAAAGAAGCCAGACCCGAAGGCTACATGTTGCGTGATTCGATTTATATGGCATTCTGGAAAGGTAAATGATAGGGATGGAAAACAGATCAGTGGTTGCTAGGGGCTGGGATCAGGGAAGGGGATTAGTGTACTATAAAAAGGCAGGATGAGGGAATTTTGGGGCAATGGAACTGGTCTTATCATGGCAGAAGATACACAACTCTGAATTTGTCAAAACCCAGAGAAATACACATTTTTTTTAATTTTAAAGAGGAAAACCAATAAAAACAATGCTACAAAATTTCAAAACAAGATAGGAGATTAACAAAAATGGTTAATATGTTGCATATTGTTATGTTCAAAATGGTTGCTCATGTTACAAGACACAGGAGGGGAAAATTTATTGAACAATATGAACACAAACCTTGCTTTCAAGTGAACTAATAGAAATTAGTAATATAACTATCTTAGCTATCTTGTGTGTATATATGTAAATGTTTATTTTTCCTTTTCCCTTCCTTGTTTTCTCCTTTTCACCATCCTATTTTCTCCTTCCTTTTGAACAGTTTCTTCCCATTTCACAATATCTATTGTACATTTTGGATTTTATTTACCTCTTCAACTTTTCACACTAGTGAGACAATATGATATTTACACATGTGTGTCTGATTTATTTCATTTATGAGCATTGTCTTAAGTTGCCTCTATTTACCTATAAAAGCCTCAAGTTTATCCTTCCTTATAGCTGAGTAGCACTCCATTGTATAAAAATACTACATCTTTTTTTTTATCTATGTCTTGGTTGATGGACATTTCAGTTGTTTCCAAGATTTAGCTATTACAAATTGTGCTGTTATAAACATGGTGCACATATATTGCTGTGGTATGATGTTTTTAATTCTTCTGGGAAAATACCCAGAATGGGAATGATTAGGTTGAATGGGACCTCTATTCCTAGTTTTTTGAGGAATCTCCACACTGATTTCCACAGTGGTTGCACCAGTCCACACCTCTATCAACAGTGGAGAAAAGTTCCTTTTCCCCTACAGCCTCTCCAACATTTGTTATTAGTTGATTTCTTGATACTAGCCATTCTTTCTGGGGTGAGTTGAGATCTCAGTGTTGTTTTAATTTGCATTTTTCTAATGACCAGTAATAAACATTTTTAAAATTTTTTTTGTTATTTGTATTTCTTCATCTGAGAAATGTGTATTCATCTCACATGTCCATTTCTGGGTTGGGTCTTTGAATTTGAGGGGTCTGATTTTTTCAATTCTTTATATGTTTTAGACAGAAGTTCTTTGTCTGAGGAATGGTTGGCTAAAACTTTATCCTGTCTGTGGGTTGTCTTTCCACTCTGTTGGTGATTTCTTTTGATGTACAAAAGCTTTTTAATAAGATGAGATCCCAGTTTTAATTCTATGATGTACTTCCTGTGCAGTTTGGGATTTGTTCATGAAGTCTCTGCCTACACTTATGTCCTCAAGACTTATTCCTACTTCCTCTTATAGGAAATTTAGTTTTTCTGTATTAATATTTAGATCTTTGATCCATTTTTTACTTTAGTTTAATGCATGGTGATAGACATGGGCCTAGTTTTAGACTTTGACATTTAGAGAGCCAGTTTTTCCAGCACCATTTATTAAAGAGGATATCTTTTTTCCAGTGAACATGTTTGACCCTTTTGTCAAAGATAAAGTGGGTGAATGTCTTTATAACTGTGCCTGCATCTTCTAATCTGTTCCTCTGATGCTCAGATTTGTGAGGTTTTGTTTTTTTTTTTTTGTCCAGTACCATACTGATTTTATCGCAGTAGCTTTGTAGTATGATTTGAAGTCAGGGTTTGTTTTTGCTATTCTAGATCTCTTCTGTTTCCAAATGAATTTTAGGAAAGTTTCTCTAGTTCTGTAAGGTATGCTAATGGTATTTTGATCAGGATTACATTAAATCTATATAACATTTTTAGGAGTATGGTCATTCTTCCTATTTTCAAGCAAAGGCTATCTTTCCATTTTCTGATACTCTCTTCAATTTCTTTTTTCAGAGTACTATAATTTTCATTATATAGATCTTTTATTTTCTTTTCTTTGTTAGATTGATTCATAAGTCTTTCTTCTTTCTTTCTTTCTTTCTTTCTTTCTTTCTTTCTTTCTTTCTTTTTGGATGCTATTATGAAGGGTGTGGTTTCTCTAATTTCTCTCTCAGTGAGTTCATTGTTTGGGTACAGGAATGCTATTGATTTTTGAATGTTGACTTTGTATCCAGCTATGCTATTGAATTTGGTTATTAAATCTAGAAGTCTTTTGGTGAAGTTTTGAGGTAGAGGTACACATGTTGAAGAGAGAATTTTACTGTATAAAAACAACAAAAAGCTGTATGAAGTAAATTTAGAATCAAGTTAAACATGATAAAAAATCAGGCAGCTTCATATGGTAATCATTTGTAGAGTACAGAATGGAGTTGAAGACCAACAATGGTTATAAAGACAGTCTTCAGTAGTGTTTCTCAAGTGATGTTCTGAGCAAGACCCCAGTCTTTTTTCCAGACTGGGAAAGGACTAAGTGGTAGGTCAGGAGGATGGAGCTGGTCTCAGGGTTAGAGTCTCAAAAAAAAAAAAAAAATACCCAGTCTAAACCTCTGGCATATGCAATTCTTAGCAGGGTTTGTGCACCTATGATAATCTAATGCTGCTGCTGACCTGAAAGGGACTTCAGATTGTAATGCCAAGATGGGAAGTGGTTATGTGAGTGAAGCTTCAATCAGCAGCAGTCTATGGCTGGGGTATTGAGGACACCTGCTATTCAGAACACAAACACTTTTAAATGCATCCTTAGGTGTGACTCAAAAACCAAACTGTTCTTCATTGAAAGGATTCAAACATATGTGACCTGAGTTTCATTCATAATTCCATTCCCTTTTTGAAGAATTAAGTTATATGTTAAGATTAGGAGAAGTTCTTCAGCAAACACAAATGAACATAAACAACAATAACAAACACTTAACTTACTGTTTCTTAAATTTGTTTGAAAATGAAATGTATTTTCATAGAACATCAATTAATATTGAATGACACAATTTGAGAAATGCTGTTATACCATAGGATGGTGTTTTATCACAGAAGCACAGTCTTCTTACTGGAGGCAACCTCAAGATGTCACCTTGTCTTTGGACTAGATGCACAATGTAATCATTTTTGACACAGAACATATCCTATTTTCAAAAATGTCCAATTCCTACTTTTATATCTGGTTATTTTTGGTCAAATCTTCCATATTTAACAATTTCATCTGCCATAGTATTCTTCCTTAGAATAAATCTGATTTCTCTTTCTGGCAATCTCTATCTGTCTCTGTTTCTCTGTCTCTGTCTCTCTCTCTCTCAATTTTTGTCTCTGTCTGTCTCTGTCTCTGACTCCGTCTCTCTTTCTTTCTCTCTCTCTCCCACAGTTTGGACACAGAGCATCACTGTGTGCTACTGCTGCAAAGAGTTCATTGTAGAGAGTGGAGGTTACTTACAAGAACACTGGTCAGTGGCGGCAGCTGATCCTAGAATATATGGGTGGGTATCGCACTGCCTGTATTTCTTCTCTCAACTGCAATTGATATGGGACTGTTCATAGACCACAGATTCTTTTTCCCAGGGGCAACAGGAAAAAGCCTTATGTTCCAGTTAATATTAATTGTCAACTTTATTGAATAAGAATCTCCTAGATAGGTGATTGAATCATGGGAGTGTTACAGTCAACAGTGAATTATATTCATAGCTAAATGTGTTGTTAGGAGTTGGTGCACCTTTGGTCAGTGGAGACATCCTCGTGAGGTTATATCACTCACGGATGCTCTTCCCCTGCGCTCCTTTTCCTCATCACTGTAAGATGAGAGGGTTTGTCACACCATGGACTTCTGCTATGATGTCCCTGCCTTAGAGTCAGCTGGCCATGGGCTGAAACTTCTGAAACCATAAGCCAAATAAAATGCTTCTTCCTTTAAATTTTGTTTGTTAGGTATTTTGTCCCAGCAGTGGCAAAGCTGACCAATACACCTAGGAGTGATTGACTTAAGTAACCTTAAGGGCCAGGCCCTGGAGGAGGTTTTGTCCTTATGGAAGTATGTTTTGGTGATTTGTTTATTTCAACTTTTGTTTGAATTCAGTGATTTGCTCTAATATTTTTAGTAAAATTTTTTAAAAGCTGAAATCTGTTTCTGTGCTTGAGTTCCAGCGAATCTTAACTACTATGCTGGAAAATGCTTAATAACTTTCCTGTCTTCTAGCAGTGTATGTTGGCAAAATGGAGAAGATACTGGGTGATTTTCCCAAATTTTTGGAGCAGAAAGTAAGTGATATAAGAATCCTTTCCAGTTTACCATGGGATTAAATACAAAGTTTGATTCATGCTCTGTTCTTTCCCACTCACTTCAGGGCCTTATCCCCTGTACCTGTGGTCCTTCTGCTTTCTAGGGGCCATGGAGTTTTTCAAAATCTGTCCTAGGAGAACCTTCATTTTCAGCTAGGTCTCTTTCATAAGAAGAATGGTTTCATCTCATCATATTTTCTTATTCTTCTTTCTAACTTAGACATTTCTAACTTTTCTGAAATTCTCTCCCAGGCCCTTCACACTACACTGAGTACTTTAAAAAATGACTTAGTCATGCAGAGATGTGTAAGGAATTCTTGGGTATGGAGTTCAAGAAAGGCCTTAATTTTATTCTGACATCTGGATAGGTGCATTTAACTAAACTATGCATTTTGGAATGGTTCCAGAGCACCTGAGGGTAGTTGCAGTACCTTCGAGATTTGCAGTAATGCAAAGATTTATATGCAGCATTTACCCCATGCTGGTTTAGAGTGTTGTTCTTTTTCAGCATTTGATTTATACACTTTCCCAGAGTTTTTTTTTTTCTTTTCAGTCATAGGTGCAGTCTCTATGTCAGTTTCTGCATGTAAGGTGTTCAGAGGGAGGACACATCTGGTACTTCACAATCCAGTGGTACCCTGCACAAAACCAGGCAGAGGTGCAGGTTTGTGGAACTATCTTCAAAAGGTTCATTGTATTTGCAAAGACTAAAAATGTAGCAACCGAGTGATATCCCAGGGATTTTGATGCACTGTGTATCAAACATTCTTGACAGTCCTTAAAGGAAGTACACACAACTCCATGCATACATGCATACACATAAGATATGGAAAAAATTGTTTTAAATCTCTTTATTTACAGTACAGGTTTTCATAGCTACTGTTTTGAGCTCGGATTCACCCTGCTGTCTTCAGAACATGGTTTCTTCCTTCTTCCACCTCCCCCAGCCTGGTGAACTGCACTGATGTTTGGCTATGCTGATCGGCTCTGGCAGTGCATCCCCTTTGTGCTCCACCACCCCATTCTCACCTCTGATCCCCATCAAGATGGACGGAGGAAGCCTCACAATCTGCCAGACATCCTATGTTGAAACTTCATGGGAATGACCATTAGCATTTATGTTATGTTTAAACTTTACATTAAGTGTGGGCAAAGTGCATAAACAGGTCAAGATGAAAGATCAAAGAACTTCGGGAGAAATGGCTCACTCTATGATGTGAATGGAGCTCAAGCAAGAAAAGCCTTTGAAGCCCGTGACAGGCTAGCCAGGTGGCTCTAGCACCATTCATGTATTGTCCATGGGGCTACCTGGGATGGCAGGGTTAAATCCCAATTGTAAGTCCTTCTTGGCAGGGCTGATAAACTTAGCATCTATTCAGGATCATTTTTTCCTCACTAAAGTCAATGTGGAGCAAGGAAGGAAGGGTGGCCAGGAGACCCCATTTCCTGTACCTCCTGTAGACCCCCACTGTCTCAGCTGCCCCTGTACTGTGCTCTCACAGCACTGAGTGCTCCCTGTCCTTGATGTAACTGGTACCCTTGCCGGGTGTCTTGTTTTGCCTTGAGCCATTTTAGGCAGAACTATGAGTTCTTTGTGTGACTGGTGTCTAGGCTAGGTGGGCATTTAGTAGTCATTTGTTGAAAGTTGGTTTCTTTTCAGGTATGCTCAGCTGGTTCCATCATTTAGCTTTATGTATCATTTGGGGTTGGATTCTTGCCTGTGATACTCAGTAAAGAGAAAATATTCCCATATGCTCTCAGTGCCCCCAAATAACTTTTTCTCTATCTTTTTCTCTAATGGAGGTTAAGAGGGAGAGAGAAAGAAAGTGAAAAGAGAATGAGAAGAGTAAAAGAGGGAGAGAGAAAGGGGAGAGGGAGAAAGGGGGAGAGAGAGAGAAAGAGAGAGAGAGAGAGAGAGAGAGAGACTATAGATGACAAACACTCCAGCTAGTGGCTCATACCTGAAAGCTATTCTTTCAAGGTCCATTAGACTCTGGACTTGGACTGGCAGCTTCTCTTTAGTACTGGGAGTGGAGCTGAAAAAACAGACAAGAAAACTTACCAAGTTTTTTTAATGGAAGTTTTGTAGTAGGGAGAGGCTTTACCTTCAACTTCACCATTTATTAGGATAGCAATTATGTTTTGAGTACTTGTTATAAGTGAGGTAAAGAGATAGTCACATTAAAATCATAGTATCATTTAATCCTAAAAAATCTCTGAAATTATTATTATCTCTCTTTTACAAATAAGAAAATTGGCATTAAGGCAAAAGAAGAAACCTCTCCAGGGTGACTCAGCATTATATCTGTACCCCAGAACCAATTTACAGACCCAAGGTGAACTCCAACACACTCACTTGACCATAAGCTTTTCATATGCAAAAATGGTTACTGTGATGATTAAAGTGGTTTGTCGACTTCATTGGCTTTAGAATCACCCCACAGGTTCAGTAAGACACACTTCCATGTGTCTCTGTGGGCCACAGAAACATAACTTTGGGTACTATGTCTGATTTTTCACTCTTTCCTTTTGGGGCTCTTTTCCATGAAGTAAGCATCTTGGCTCTGCCATACCCTTCTGCCATGACGTTTCTGCCCTGGAGCCAAGTAGCCATGGACTGAATCCCCTGAAACTGTGAGCTAAATTAAACCTTTCCTTCTTTAAATTGTTAGTATTGGGTATTTTGTCACCCTGATGGGAAGCTGACTAAAAGAGTTATGTAAAAACTCAGTGATGCTGGCTGAGCAGTTTACCCTCTCTGAGATTTTCTTTACTCAAATTTATCAGTGACAATGCCTGTCTCACAGGTTTATTAAGAGACTTCAAAGTGATGAGAGAGAGATTAAAACATACAAAACCATAACACACAAGAAGTACTACATACATTGTTTCTTCATAGAACTAAACATGCATCATACATCAAAAGCAAACTGAGTAATAAATCTACTGGCAGGAGATACGTGAGACTGGGCAATCTCAAGTTGGTATGAAGCTGGCATGGGTCTAGATACTACTTTCCTTGAACTTGGGCACATGTGAAGGTCACAAGAGTATATAGCCTCCTTAGTTGTGAAAATGCCCATGGCTACATAAACATCAGGTCTCACCTGCCTCTCCTACTCTTATGCTTGTTTTAGTGTATCATGTCCATGCGCACATAAAATGTGTGTGTGGGTGTGCATAAAACACACTTTCCTATTATTTCCAAGATTCCCTCTTGTAATACCTCTCCATCATTATTATCTTCTGCTAGCCATGGACTTCACAGAGGTGAAATGGGGCTGAAACATAGGACAGGCTTCTAGTTCTGGCTCTACTACTGACTCACTTGTATAAATGTACATGAATTTTTAAAATCAATCTAAGTTCAAATAGAGAGAAAGATTGATTCTGCTTCATACTCACTGATGGACTATGGATGAGCGATGGGGCAAAGGAGCCCATTGCTTTCCTCTGTATCATACTGCATGTCCCCTAGAGCTGTGTAGCACACAGCAACACCCAGTGTCTTGGCAAGAGGAGCATGAGGGTCAGGTGGCACCCTAGGTCTTTTCTCACACTACATTCCAATTATCTTTCTACTGCATTCACACAGGCAGCTTTCTTGCTTACCTGTCTAGCTTCATGTCTTATTCAGTCACTAGCAGTTTGCACAGAAGCCCACATTATTTTGATTATGGACATTTATATGTCTTCTTCCTCAATCGCCCTTACCAGTGTCCTCTTAAAACAACTCCTATTTGTTCTTAAAAGCCCAGCTGAATGTGAATTACTTGAGAAATTTCCCCGAGTCACTATATCTGCCCCTCTATCACCTGATTCTGTTCTTTTTTTTTTAAATTTTATTTAAAGAGGGGGGGGAAGCAAAACAGAAAAAAGGGTAGAAACAATACAGAATTTCAAAAAAAAAATAAACAGTAAGAAATTACTATTTGATACATTACATAATGTCTTCTTGGATATAGTTGTTCAAGTTACAAAATTAAAGCATACAAAGTGGACATTCAAACAGTGAGACTGCAAAGAGTTCTGTTCACCAATCCAACAAAAACTTAGTAATATGGTTATCAATCCTACACATTTAAGTATATATACAGTTATCTCTTTTAGAGCACTTTCTTTTCCTCCTCTTGCTTTTTTAAAAAATTTTTTTATTTAAAGAAAAAATTTTGAAACAGAAAGAGGGTAGAAACAGTACAAAAATCTCAAAAACAAAACAAAACAAAACAGAAAAAAAAGACAAAAATAGTAACCAGTAAAAAGTCACTAGTTGATAATTACATACTTTCCTCTTAGATACAGTTGTTCAAGTTACAAAAGTAAAGTCCACAAAGTGGACATTCAAACAGTGAGACTGCAGTCAGTTTTGCTCACCCATCCAAATAAAACTTTAGCAACATGGTTATTAATTCCACACACTCAAACATACATGCAGTTATATCCTTTAGAATACTCTCTTTTCCTTTTTTTTCTTTACAATAGCTATAATCCAATCTTATAAACTACTTAGAAGTTCTACACATGTATAAGTCTCTACACATATACCTAGCCTTTCTGTGTTAGAGGGAGAAACAAATCAAAACAAGTTAGCAATACAAATTCCTAGAAAAACACAAAATGAAAAGAACATACAAAAACACAACACTAGGTGATCTACGGTAGTCACTATGATGCCTCTTGTTATTTTCAATAAAATTGTCTATATTGTCAAATATAATATAAACTTAGCATTGCTTTACACTATTAATAAAATCTAAACATTGGAGACATTATAGGACTTCAAAGGCAGTTAACAATCAAACCAGAATGGGTATCCTATTGAATCCTGTCCTCTTCAGAGTAGTTGCCCCTACTCTCAGACTCGACACTCTCAAGCATACCAGATTCAAATAAAATCAGTCAAGGCAAAACAGTGATATAAGAATTTTCTCTGTCTTATCTCTGCCATGCTATTTTTCTGTTGTTATTTGTTTACTTTTCTCCTTCATTCCACTGTCTGCCCTTTCTTTGAGGCCTTTCTGCCATTATTCCTGGAACCCTGGTGATTTTCTTCTCTCTCTCTAGAATGTCCTTCAGTATTCTTTGCAGGGTTGGATTGGTGGTCACAAACTCCCCCAGTTCCTCTTTGTCGTGGAAATCTCTTGTCTCTCCATTAATTTTGAGAGACAGTTTTTCAGGGTACATCATTCTGGGTTGGAGGTTATTTTCTTTCAGGGCTTGGAAGATTTCTCTCCAAACTCTTCTTGATTTGATGGTTTGCATTGAGAAGTCTGCTGTGATTTTGATGAGTTTTCCTTTATAGGTAATCTGTTTCTTTTCTCTGACCGCTTTTAATATTCTGTTCTTGTGATGGATTTTTGGGATCCTGATTATTATATGTCTGGGGTGTAGATCTGTTTGGGTTGTAGCTGGCTGGAGTTCTGTATGCCTCCTTTATCTGAACTTTACTTCCGTTACCTATGTTTGGGAAGTTTTCCTTAATTATTTCTGTGAATAGATTTTTTATTTCATTTGTATTTGTTGCTGCATCTTCATTCACATATTTTATTCTTAGGTTATAAATCCTCTTGTCATGTTCTAGCCTTTGTATCATTGCTTCCTGGTTCCTTGTTATTTTTAAGAGATCCTTCCTTTCACGATCATACTTTACAAATCTATCTTCAAGTTTTGAAAGTTTGTCTTTAGTTTCTGTTAAAAGGATTTGCCAGGTTTCAATGGAGTTTTTAATTTCCTGATATTCCCTTTGGATCTGTTTCATATATTCTAGGTTTTGTTTATATTCTTCATCAAAGGCTTCTCTCCTTTCTCTGGGTTCCTCTATTCTTTCATTTGTGCCTACTTGAGGATTACCCAGGACTTCTTTTATTAATCTTCTTATATCTTGCTTCACCTGAGTTAGAATTTCAGATTTAAATTCGACGATGAGGTCATGGATGTATTTCTTTATTTCCGATGAGGCTGTCTCTGACATTACAGGTTTGCTGCTCTCAGTCTCCTCTGCATTTACCTCTGTTGGACTCACTTTCCCTGATTCCGCAGTTGGGGACCTTTTGCTCTTTCTCTGTCTTGTCATGCTTTCAGCCCCCTTCAGACAGGTGGGTGGTGGAGGTCTCTGAGCCTTTCCTATTGCTTACAGTTTTTCTGCAGCGCACTTGCTAGGGAAGTACCGCTCCCCAGTCTGCTGCGGATCTGCGAGTTGCAGGCTGAGAGCTGGCTTCTCCCCCTATGCCAGTCAACCAGTTTATGCTTCAACAAGGTTGTGTGTTCCCTGGGGATGCCACTGGCCCAGAAAAGCCTCATCCCTGGCTATTGGGTTTCAACCAAGGGCGTGGCCCTGCCAGAGCAGATCCCACCAATCTGCTTTGGACTAGGAGCCATCAGCGGACGCTGCCTCGGGTTTTGATTCAAGCTGGCCTTGCTCAAAATGTCACCCAGCCAGTCCTCCCGGTTTGGGGATTCCAGTTCCCATCACTCACCAAAGTTCGTGCAGCTTGACTGGCTGTTTCCACTCCCTGTCTCAGTGCCTCCTCCAGCCGAGGGTCTGGAGCTCATCAACTCCCGCTCTCAGCAGGGCCGCGACCTCAGCTCGATACTGAGTCACCTGAGTCTAGGGCTGGTAGAGAGATCGGGGCTCGCCCAGCTCCGCCCTCTGTCCATGCTTCCTTTTCTTCTTTCTTTTTTCTTTTTCTTTTTCCTCAGTTTCTTCCTGGGTGGTGAGAATTCCTCTCCTTTTGTCTGGCTTTCTCCATGTTGCCAGATTCCAGCGTCTGAGTTGTTTTTATTTTTTTTTCCTCAGAGAGGCTCTCTTATCGTGCTGCCACTCAGTCGGCCATCTTGCAAATCTCCCTGATACTGTTCTTAATGACGTTGTAGTGATATCCTGGTGGTCTCCCCTATATGGAGATTCTCTCCTAGAGGGCAAGTTCCTCTTTATTTTTCACTTACAGAAAACATACAGTTAATGACTAAATGAGAACAAAAGAGCTGCAAAGAGATAAAGAACAGGACTGAAAAGGGAAAGAATGGGGAATATTACCTAAGAGGAAAAGTACATTGCAACAAATTGCAAAAGTGATTTGGCTAGGAATGTAGCTTATGGTTGAGAACTTGCCTGATATGCACGAGGCCTTGGATTCAGTCTCTAGTACAGCAAAAAGAAAGGGAGTGGAGGGAAGGAAGGAGGAAGTGAGAGAGGGAGGGATAAATTAAGAAGAGAAGTCAATTTCTATTCAGCATTTTCTGAGCAATGATTACACAAATAATTGTAGTATTTAAAGTTTGATTTGAAAAGACTAATGTGCTCTTCTTCCCAGATTCTACAACTCAAAGTGTTAATAATTTCTGGAGAGGCCAATTTGTGGTGAGTGAGAGCTGACCTGTGTTCTGGGATCCTTGGAGGCTGGTCTGGTTCATTTATACTGACTCAGAAACCATGGCTCAAAGGTGATTCTTTAGGCCTTAGCTAAACTCTGGCGGGTCTAAAGGGAGACAACTGGTAGACCAGATGTCCAGACACACACACACACACACACACACACACACACACACACACACACACGCTCGCACGCGTGCACACATGCACACCCATATGCATGCTGAGCAAGGGATTGAATGAGCCCTCCCATGGATTCATATCAAAGACAAATTCTGAAAGACAGCCCAAAGCTGAGCAGATCCTCATTTGTCCACATTATCTTTGAGATGTGACTGTCGTCCTCAGCTCTGGCAGCTTGCCCAGCTCTCTGAGGGAAACTCAGTTGGCCAGAGTTCACCTGGGTTTATCAGTCCCCCAGGGGAATCTGTTTTCTCTGTGTGCTTCTTTTGTTATTCTGCGGGAACTGGGTCAGCTTTTCAAGAGTGGAAATGTCAGAGGAATAAAGAGGCTCCCTTGAAAAGATCTTTGCCACTACAGAAAGGAAACATCTCAGCATATCCCTTAAATAACAACATACAGTGTGACAGCCTTGCTTCCGACCCAAAGAAAGAAAAGAGGCTGAGAACACTGGGCAACATTTACACACACCCCTTTGCTTGGGAGACAGCTGGATAGGGGCTGTGTCATCTCAAATGCTGGATTAAAGGAACGGAAACATCAACTCTGTGGAATCTTTTTGGATGGCAAACTAGGCTAGAAAGCAGACAAAGGAATCCTTTCTGTAAAAGCCCAATTTTTTATATTACAGCAATCTTCCAATGTAAGGCTGCTACCCTAGAAGCAAGGATCCGGGTCCCCTTGGGAGACACCCCATCCAGACAGCAGTCTCCCACTGATCCAGCAACCAACAGAAGATCATTGTTGGAGGCAGGGGGCTGTGGCTGCACCAGGCCATTTACTTGTTCAAGAGATGCGACTGACAGTGAAATAGATCACACCCTATTAATTGAATTGCTAGGAAGATAACTTTTGCAAAAGACTGGCTGGAAGGATTTTAGGACATATTGTTGATCATTTATCTACATGCATCATGGGAGAGGGTAATCAAAGACTTGACTCACAAACTTGTTTCATATTTTCTGCATCTCTTCTCAAGTATACCATCACTCATTCACTGAGCTCCCAATTTTAGCATCCCCCCTCGGTCACATATGTCATCCTGAAAACAATCAACATCCCCAAAGCAGAACTGGTTGTTATTAATAACTGAGGAAAGAACATACTGATGTTGGTGTCTGCTTGCAAGATCTCAGCTACAGTTCTTTCTCTAATGAACCTTGATTCGTTATGAAAGGTACTAGTGACCAGTTGTTCTATGAAACATCCTTGATGTGTCAGGATTGCATCCATATCCACCCTCTGTGCTGTACTAATATATTAGAGAGAAACACCAAGATGATTACATAAACAAATCGACACTGGGGAAACTAAGGAATATTAACTCCAATTGCATTCTCTTGGATAGGAGGAAATTGCAATATGTAATAAACAATGCTGCCCATGCCTGGGAAGATCTGAGATGTCTATTACAGACCTTTACTCTCTGGGCTTTTGTATTAGTCCCCCCAAATACCTCTTTCCCAGACACCCTCATCATTGTCCCCCTTTATTTATTGCCCATTTTTAAATCCAAGTTTGTTTGTCCCAGATGTTATGTTACTAGTTTGGTCACTGACCATCTGGGCATCAGAGGAGTATTCCTCAAACCCAGCTTAAGGTAAGAATTAAATGAAGAGCTTTTTAGTGGTAGACTCTAGTCAGCAGCATCAAAATGGCTTTGGCTGTGCACATTCTGAATTGTTGCTGAGCAAAGGGATGTGTTAGACTTGTGCTGCAACTGAGTCAGCGTGAGTGGTGGGGTGAGCAGGGAAGTGGTAGTGCTGGAGATGTGGCTCTTTGAAACAGAATTGCATGTGATTCTAGCATGCTCCCCTTTCCTGAAGTCCTCTTGCCCATTTGAGAACCACTGACATTTTGCCTGGATTAAAATTCCTTTGACTTGTCCTGGTTCTGCCATATGGGAGTCCTCTATGGCATTGTGGAAACCACTTTATGAGTCTCAATGTCCTTATTTGTAAATAAAAGCATTGGTCAGTTTCGATTCATCAACTGTTACTGCACATCAAGATTACTTGGAAAGCCTTTGTATCACATCACCACTTGGGTCCCACCCATAGATGTTTTGATCTAATCTGCCTAGTGTAGGGCACTGATTTTGGGTGGCTGTAAATCTTACCAAGTATAGGAATGGTTCGTTAGCTCACCTAACAAACTCTAGAGTTCTCCACAAATGCTTCTCAGACCCCATGGGATATGTCTGCAAGGCTATTTTGAAGTCCTTATGAAGAGAAAATTGATCATCGAGTGATTGCTTGTTATTTGAGAGTTAACACTAACAGAAAATGGGAGACATTGCTTGATTTGATGAGGGACAAAGCAACAAGGCATTCCTGATGATTAATTTTATGTGTCAACTTGACTGGGCTAAGGGATGCCCAGATAGCTGGTAAGAGGTTGTTTCTGAGTGTGTCTGTGAAAATGTTTTCGGAAAAGGCTAGCATTTAACTCAGTAAACTGAGAAGATGTGTCCTCACCAACTTGCTTAGAGAAATCATTCAGTCCTTTTGGGATCTAAATAGAACAAAGAGGTGGAGAAAGCAACTTTATTTTCTCTGCTTGTGCTGAGATAGGCATCTTTTCCTGCCCTCAGAGGCACTGGTGCTACGGGTTCTTAGGCTTTTAGACTAACAACAGGACTTAGAGCATGACAACTAATTCTTGGGCCTCCAGACTTATTCTGAATCATACTGCTGGCTTTCCTGCTTGTCCACTTTACAGAGTGTGGAGTTTCTTAGCTTCCACAATCACAGGAATCAATTCTCTCTCTCTCTCTCTCTCTCTCTCTCTCTCTCTCTCTCTCTCTCTCTCTCTCTTTCTCTCTGTATTTCCTTTGCCTTTCTTTTCCCCTTTCATTTCTCTATATATTGCTGAATGTAATTTTTGATTTACTGTAACATATTAAAGATTTATAAGCAGTGTAGTTTTTCCTGAAGTCTTTCTAATAACTAATTCATATTCTGGTTCTAATTTTGTTTCTTCTGAGCAGGTATTATCACTAGAGCTGCTACCATTTGTGTGTGCATGCATATGTGTGTGTATGTGTGATTGTTATTTTTGTGGTATGCAGACTGAACTGAACCCAAGGCATTTGATGTAAGCTGCACCCAAAGCTTATTTATTCATTTATTTATTTACATGAGGGCTCCTTGGCAGCTAAATTGCCCAAACCTATTTCAGATTTGTGGTTCTCTTGCCTCAGCCTCCCAGAATGCTGGAATTACAGGTCTGTGACTCCATCCCTAGCTGTGTTTGTGTAATTTTTCTTGCTATGGAATAAACTGGCCCCAGGAGCTAGGTTGGGTTCCATCGAGGTCTTCACATTTTATACTGCAATGGTTTCCAAGTTGCTTCTCTTATCAAGATACTAGTAAGGAATCATCATGTACTTACTACCAACCAAACATGGGTCTGAGAGTCCTTAATCAAGCATCTCAATTTCCCTCACAACAACTACATGTGGTATATATTACCAGTGTTCTCATTTTATAGATGAGGAAAAATAAGGAATAGGCTATTTCTGTAATTTCACTAACGTTACCTAGCAAATGGCAGAAACAAGTCATGAACCTGACAATTTGAGTTCCCAAAGCTGTGCTCTTAATTATTGAAAAAATATTTTCTCCATATAACCAGTGGTTCAATGTTTGTTATAAAACTGGCAAGAAACCCACAACTTATCATCACTTTCCAATACCCTGGCTATCCTGAACTGGACTCAGTAGCTGGAAATCACAAGGCTTCTTAGCCTTCAGTTTTGCCCTTGCTTTTGAGAAGAGGAAGAGCAGTGTGCCAGCTGGGGTGAGGCGCTTCTGTGCCTGCGTTCTTGCAGATCTATCATCACTTCCCTGCTCCTTATCCTGCATGAAACCCGAGCCAGACTGCAGAGCAGCTGGTCTGCTCCTCCTTGGTCCACTTCGCAGCTCACACCTGTGCCGGAGCTGCTGTGTCCCACTGAGGGCTGCGGCTGTCACAAGGTGGCTGCTCTGTGGCTCGGCCTGACCGAAATCTGGTTCTTGGGTTTGTGTTTCCCTGTCTTCCGTCCTCTGGAAAGTCAAGACAGGCAGGTATCCACACACCTGTGGTCCCTGATGCAAGCTGTGTGGCCATTTAACTTTTTATTCAGCAGTCTTTAGAATTAGGGGCACAGTAACAATAAGTACCTGTTTTGTGTTACATGAGTTTTTGCTCCATTCTTTGCACTGTGAACCCAGTCAGCAGCAACACTTAAAGCATGATGATATATTCCCTTTTTTCCCTCCTCCTCTCTGTTAATGATGCCATTCCCTGTACTACGTCCCATTAACTTAAAAGCTCTGGATTACAGTGTATTATTATTGTATAAATTGCATATTTTTTTCTGATCCTTTATTGTACAAGTCATAAAATGTAAAGGTGGTTTCTCACTCATACTGAAAATAATTTTATGATGTGTTCATTTGAGCTGAGAAAGCTGATTAATGGATGACAGGAGAACATGGGTCATTCTGAGAAAGGGGGCAGCTAAGAGAACTTTGCACCATAAAAGTTAATGAGAAAAAGTCAAGAGTTAGGCGTGTGCTTAAGTGCAAATCTTGATGAACTGTGCATTCATTTCCCTCTTGGGTTTTCGCATCATGCACTCCAGAGAGAAGCTATAGAATAAATTCACTTACCATTATCCAGAAATTTGCCACTTTCCTAGCTGTGAGAAGATTGGCTTTGTTTCTCATGCAGTAATTTTCAAATATAGATTATCGATTTATTAGGTTGGTTTATGATTTACTACTAGTCCTGGAGATAATTTTCTGTGGAAGAAAAAGTCTACAAACATGGATCTCCCTTATAGTATTATATATTTACTATATGTGTACAGTGGTCCCTTGGTTCAAGAATGCTTTTGTTTGCAATTTGGTTTGGGAGAGGTAACCATTGTATTATATGTACAGTTATAGCATAGTAACATGTATGCGTATAGCATGGGCATAATAAAGGAAAATAATTACACTTTCCCAGTTTGTCTTAAGGCTTTTACTTTGCAAATTTCCCCTCATTGAAATGTTGTTTTGTCTAAGCATGGAGCAAAGATTCCTCCTTGAGTTATTCTGATCAAAGTTTACAGATCACCTCCTCAAAGAGGCCTTCCCTACTCAAGGAATGCTCTTTATCAAACTCACTATCCATTATCACACATTCTTGTTGATTTATTTAACAGCTTATTGTCCACTTACAACCTCTAAAAGATAAACTGTAAGTACAAGATGTGCTGCCTCATTTATTGCTGTAGTCTAGTTCCTCAAAGAGTGAATGCCAGGTGTCTAATAGGAGGCTAGTAAAATACTGGGTAGAAGGAAGGAAAGAAGGGAGGGAGGGAGAGACGGAAAGGAGAAAAGATCTGGGAGTCGAGCTCAGTTATTAGATGCTGAGTTGCACAATCATGGGAAGCAAAGAGATGTGACTTGAGTTGGATCTTAAATGATAACACAGATAAGTTGTCATGGCTGGTAAAAGGAGAAGCAGATTTTCTGGTTGGAACCTCTGAACACCCAGTCATCCTGGAGAGGGTATGAATACTCACTGGGTGTTACCTGAGTTCAGAAGAGCTGTTAGGAACAGGAGATCTGGAGAAGTGTCCAGTTGGAGGGGCTTAGGGGAAAGGGATCCAGGCCTGTGTGAACTGCTGGGGATCGGTTTTAGATGAAGAATAGCATTAAATAGAAAGTACAATGGATAATCGTTTTTCTAAATGAATATTCTGAGGAAAATGAAAATTCTCTGATAAAATTATTCCCTGTCCAGCTGGATCTCAAGAAGTTTAGAAATATCTCTTAATCACTTGCCTAAGACTGTCTTGCAAAGCTAATTGGCAGGTAGACAGAAATTCAGTCTAGATATCTACCTCACTTGTAGTGGAAGGGGGGTTCTCACCTCTTAAGCTAGAGAGAAACTGCTTTTGAATGGATAGCTATTTCTGTCCTTGCTCTTTGGAGGGTGGGTAAATCAGAGAAGATATGGCCAAAGTAGCACTGAAAAATAAAAGGTGGCAGAGAACTGGAGATTATGTTTTTCTAAAAGGGTATTCTGAGAGAAATGAAATTTCTAGGACAAAATTATTCCCTGTCCAGCTCTCTGGTATTTACTGTGTATTTTTAGAGATAGGAAGATAATAATTCTTGATCACTTGAAAACTGAGCAGAAAAATGAGAAAGGTCTTGAAAAGGTAGAATTTGTCATAAATTTTAAGGATACTGACTTGTAGTAGATGCAGAATTCGAAGTCATTTTTCAATCTTTTCAGCTGGCTGGGTTTTCAGCAAAATCTACCTCTATCTCCAGAATCCCATCTTGGTTCCTGCCCCTACCTTCCCTGGGTTCTTTTGTTAATAATCTCCCCTTTCCCCTCTTCTAGTGCAAACACAGCTAGTAAACTCTTACCTGAGAAATGTGCCTCTCTGACTTCATCTACCTGGTTTTCATGGCTCTGCAGGCAGCTGGACTTTCTATTGCATTCTAAGTTGCCCTCACGGTCATTCTTCTGACCCCATCATTTTCTAGTTTACCTCTAATGTGACTCTGCCTTTGCCTGTTGCTCCCTCCCAGCAGCTCGGGAATCTTCACCATTTGTGCTATCACTTGGCTCCTTGCCTAAACTTGGCAGTGAAGATAACCATTTAGGCCAAAAGTCAACTGACTATCAATTCTGTCACACATTTCTTTCCCGATCCTGCTTAACCTACCGCTATGCATACAGGTCACTCTTGTTTCCTTTGTCACATTCCCATGGATACGCAGGGGTCTCTTTTGTCAAGAATAGCAAATATCAGCATTGTTTCCTGCACCAGCCTGGTCCTATCTTCATTTCTGCCATGCAAAGCCAGGAAGACAAAGAGAAAAATAATCTCTCAAAAACTCATAGTAACAATTTCTTTTCTTTTTGCTCCAACTTGGAAGCTTCCTGCTCTGTCACTTGATTAGAATGAAATTATTTACCTTAGCCATACTGCATTCCACACACACACACACACACACACACACACACACACACACACACATTAGGCAATGCTAAATGTCATCTGTGTCACACACACAAATTAGTTTTCTGTTCTTCTGAAGTTATCTGGCCTGCTTGCCACTGTGCAGGGTGCCATTGGCATAGGCTCTGGGTGGGGGGAGGGGAATCCCCCCACAGCATCCCACATTTGGGCCTTGGCAGGTTGCATGGTGATGTGCGCAAGGAAACCGGACCGCATCTGCATGGTTTGCTGCTTATCAGGTGCGCACACTGGCTGCCATGCTGTAGGGCAGCAAAGGAAAACAAAACAACAATAAAAGGAGGCCTTTGTCATGGATTAAAAGGGTTTAGAAACATCTGAGCCATGCAGTTTTCGAACACTGACACTGCCAATGACTTCGTGACAGAACGCTAGGAAATGTGCTAACTGGGTTAGATAGAGTTGGTGGGGCTGCCAGCCCTGGTGCTTTTGTTAATGGCCTCTTATCTGTGTGAGTGTGGGGATGCCCAGTTCACAGATAAAGTGACCTTTTGCAGAGTGAGAGGAATAAGGTTAATGACATTACAGTATTGCTGCTTGTGATTGTAGCTAAGGGTATCCCTAAAGATTGTTATTCCTGGGCAAATTCTTCTTTTTTCAAGTGGGTTAGTCTCATCTGCATTTTCAACTTCTTTCACTAGAAAATTTATCACGGGCACTCATAGAAAGGCCCTATCTTCATGGATAAGTACAATAGATGGTTACCCAACTGTGTGATTCAGAGTTCAGCACAGATCTCCTCCCATGCATTCAGTCCTAAACACACTGATTCATTCTTTTATGTTAACCAATTCCCTATCCTCCAGATTCTACCTTTAAAAATACTGTTGTGAGGTCCTATTTTAAAAAATTTACTCAATTTTTTCTAAGTGGCTTCTGATAGATTTATTAAAAATAGTTGTGCATATCAATATTTATCTTCCAATAATTGATAGAAAATCAGTAAGTGTGCAAAAGATTTGACCAACTTAATGTAATTAACATTTATAGAAAACTCTCCTCAACAAAAGCAGAGCAATCATTTTGTTCTAGAACGTACTGTGGATACCAAACAAACAGTAAGAAATTTGAAAGAATTTAAAACTTATGAAGCGTATTTTTTCTTTTCTTTTCTTTTCTTTTCTTTCTTTCTTTCTTTCTTTCTTTCTTTCTTTCTTTCTTTCTCTCTCTCTCTCTCTCTCTCTCTCTCTCTCTCTTTCTTTCTTTCTTTCTTTCTTCCTTTCTTCCTTTCTTCCTTTCTTCCTTTCTCTTTCTTCTCTCTCTTTTCTTTTCTTTTCTTTTTTGGTACCAGAGATGAACTTACAACCTTGCACTTACCAAGCAAGCACTTGAGCCTCTGAGCTAAATCCTTGGCCCAAAGTGTATTTTTTTATAACAATAGAATTGAATTAATATGCATTAATAGGATGGACCAGGGTGTAGCTCAGTGGTTGAATGATTACCAGGCATGTATGAGGCCTTGAGTTTGATCTCGGGTATATATATAAAGATTTTTAAAAAGTATAACAAGCTAACATTTAGTTTTTATTTTTACCAGCACTAGTCTTATGGGTAAATAAAATGTGAAGTGCAATGTTAGGTCTGGAAGAAGACAGTTTTCTCTTTTCTGAATTATGCACAAAATTCTACCACTTCTTTTTCCTCTTCTTTTTTTTTTTAATTTTTTGATGCTTCTATATAAACCTTTGGTCTCTTAAAATTCAAATATTGCTGGGAAGAATATCTGTTTTAAATATTTCATTTCCAAAAAATGAACCTGATAATGTGTTCCTAAAACTCTTTGGTTATTCTTTTTCCTTACTCAAATCCAAATTTTACACAAGGTACGTAAGGATCTCTATGATCAGGGCTGCTACCCATGCTGAAGTCTTTACGCTTGTGCACCAGGCCTTTCCTTCAATACATTCTACTTCTTGTACTGCACATATTATTCTGAACACACATGGTCTTCCAGCCCTTTCACTTTCTTCCTTAATCATCACTCTGCCAGAGTGCCCTCATTCCTCTTTGCCTGTCCTGAAAACTTTTGCCTCTGTAGTTGCCTCATAATTCTTTTTATTGTTTCATTTTTTTTTTTTTTGTCTCTTTTGAGATAGGATCTCACCATGCAGTTCATTCTGGCCTTGAGCTCACTTTGTAGCACAGGCTGGTCTTGAACTTGCAATGGTCCTCCTGCCTCTGCCCCCCAAGTGCTGGAATTATAGGGTGCGCTACCACACCTGGCTGTAATTCTTTTCACTGAAAACTTTTCCCGAAGTCTTTCAGAGAGTCTTACAAATCCCTCTCTCTACTTTTGTCCAATGTGCATCATCTTTGTCATTTTTTCCAATATCATATATGAGTTGAATATTCCTTATGGGAAGTGATTGGGTTTAGAAGTATTTCAGATTTTAGAATATTTCATATACATAATGAGATAATTTGAGAATGGAACCCAGGCCTAAGCATAAAATTTGTTTTATGCAAAGTATGATAAAAATGATGAATGTTTCCATTTAGAACTTAATTTCATTAGAAGCCACATTGCATTAATACTCTCAAAATATTTCCCCTCACCAAGAACACTCCTATCCTATCATGTTTGCCATTTTCTGAAACAGTTCTGAAAGTTCTCTTTCGTGAGTGTTTTTAGTTCATTATCATGGCTGACTTAATGTCCTAAATTGCTTAAAAAATGTTTAGCTTTCTTTGTCATTCTGACTGTGGAAAAGACATAAATTGCATGATGCCACATCCTGTGACTAAGGTGGATAGGGGCACAGGGTAATATTTTTATCTGATGGATACTCTGGCAAATGTTTTGAATTGGTTCAGGACATTAAGACAGTCATAAAAAGACATTTACAGGAGACTACTTTCAGAACTGCTTCAGAAAGTAGCAAGAACAATGGGATAAGAATATTTGAGGAATGGGGGACATTTTGAGGGAGATTAACAACATTGTGTCTTTTACCATAATTAATTGTTAAATTTATTAATTTAAACACTCACTGTATGTTTTGATCTTACCTCCTACACTACCCATAGCCTTAATATTTTTGTGTACCTGTTTTTTTGGCTTTTACTTGTTATGTAAGTTGAGGTGGCATATTTGCCCTTGTGGCATCATGTTGGCACTTAAAAATTTCACAGTTTGGGTTTTTCTATTAGGAATTCTTAATCTGCATAATATGTGCTACTACAACTATTATGTTTCTTAAAAATCATTCACTTTTAATTAAAATAAATTCATGAAAATAAAATAATATTGTTATATTTAACAATTAAAGTTTATAAAAACAAAATATAAACTAATAAAATTGATCTTTGGGAATATGTACAAAAAGTGGATTAACCATTGAAAGAGTATACTAGTTCCTATCTGTCAGCAAGAAAGGCTACTTGATGTCATAAGACTTGGTTTAAGGTGAAGAGGAGTTTTTAGTAAGGTAACTCTAGGTTTTAATTTTATGTTAAACATATCCCAATTCCCATGCATTTAACTAAAGAGGAGAAAGTGTTTAATTATTTTTTAATGTGTAAGTAATGATTCTTATGTACAACAGAATTCTATGTGAGCACTTTACATGGGCAAGGAGTTAAGATTGTGAGTCGCTCACAGAAGGCTCATTAGGACTAGAAATCCAGAGTTTGAGGCTTTCTGGATGTAAGGAGCGACAGTCACCCAGGAGGATCCCTTGAGAGACATGACCACAGCTGATGAACAGCCATGTCTCCCAGCCTTGGGCACCAGAAGGGCAGCATTCTCGACACTTGAGTTTGGCAGAAGGTTGTTACCCCTGCCCAACCACTTCATGATGAATACTTCCGAATCTATACTTCACATGAGTGATCTCATTGGCTGAAGTCAGGTTGATCACTTAGGCCCTAATTTTGTAAAAAAATTAAAATATGAGGAGTGTGCTGAACAATGTTTGTGGGCAAAAATGTTGACTACACTAGGCAAATTTTCCCAGGTGACTTTTGTTTCAAGAAACTATCTGAAGCAATATCCAGCTTTCCTACTTCTATGGGAGATATAATTATTTAGTAATATCCATATAATATTTTAGAAATAATGGAAAAAATGTTGCTTATCTAATCTTTTCTGCATTGCACTGTGAAAATACCTTTGAAGATCTTTTAACAGATAGTTCAAGGGTTTCTTAACAAGGTTGCGAACATATTCAGTAAATATGACAGATTGAGTACATAACCAGGTGGTTCAGACTATGGAAAGAGTCCAATTTATCTTTCTAGGAGTGTACACCCTGCAGCTCCAAGTTAGAATTACTATATTTACTTTGATTTATATGAGGAATACTGAAGTGAACTTGCCTTGTAAAGATAAGCAAAAGATGCTAATTTACAAAGCCATTTTCAGTTGTGCATACAATCCCCACACTGAAAGGTTCACCCAGGAACAACTGAAATGTTCACTGCAACTCAGTAAGGTGAGAGAGAAATTTTCCTTGTCAAACAGTACTGACACGAGATCCTCTGTTTTCACAGGCTCTGTTCATCTTTTCACCTAGCTGAGAAAAAAAATTCAAGAAGTCAGCAGTTTTCCCTTAACTGATTAACAATCAACACGGCTGTTAAATATTTTCTCTTAAGTCTTCATGCATGTCAGAAGTGATAAGGACTTCTCTGTGTATCCAGACAGAACAGATTTTGTTTCTAGGATCTATCTTTAATAGCTGAAGCAGTTCCTCAGTTGGAACCAACATGCTGTAAGTTATGTTTCTCATTTTTATCACCTTTCTTGTCCATGGTATTATTTTTTCTATGATTTTTCACTGTTACCGTATTACTTCATTTCAGTTTTTCCTCAGGTATTCATCTTATGTAATGACAGTACATTTATTAATCAAAGTCCCAACTTTATTTGGACTTTCCCAATCTTTCCCGGATACTGTTTCTCTATTCCGCGATGCCATCTGGGATCCACATTTCATTTAGTTATCAAGTCATCACTGACCAGTGACAGTTTTCTGTCTATCTTTGATTTTGTGATCCTGACTGTCATGCGTTTTGTGGAATTTGAACCAATTTGGGTTTGTTTGATTTTTTTCCTCATGATTAGACTGGCTTTGTGAGATTTTGGAAGAACATTATCAGGAAAGATGCCTTTTTTATTTCACTGCTTCAGGGAGTACTTGATACCAGTGTGACTTATCCGTGATCAAGGTAAACTTGATCAATGGGTGAAAGTCACATAATCCAGGTTTCTCTACTGAAAGGTTACTATTTTCCCCTTTCAAACATTCAGATGCAAGTTACTACATGATAATAATTGAGCTAGGGTTCCTCCTTCATAAGACTGGTATTTTGAATCCAAGATATAGGTGGTGTGTATATTAATGTATTTTTAAAACACTGAAGCAAAATTATTCAGAAAATATTTTAGATGTATTTTATTATCAAAGATTAGCTAAGTTCAAACTGAGTTTTAATTCCTCAGTTGCATTGACTGGTATCCTCATGGTTATGCTTGGGATGTTAATCAAACTTTATGCTTTCTGTGATGAATTGTTTTTTTCATAGAAACTGGAAGTTAGCAGCAGGGATAAATAAAAATAACTCTGGGCCTCTGAGGCCCTGGATGGAGAAAAGAGAACTCCATGGGGAAGGTAGGGCAGCCACCTGCAGCCCACATGGTGGGCTTCATTTTTTAGGTAGGGCTGGCCCTCTTCACTGCTGTGGGAATATTTATAGGTAGTTTGAGGGTTGTCTTTGTCAACTAATCAATTCAGGTTTGGGTTTTTAACCTATGTTACACTATCAGTTATTTTTCACTATGATATAGTGGTTAGGACAAAAACATGTCACTATTAAAAGACAGATTTTCTTTTTTTACTTCTACATGATTGTTTACTTGGTCTTGGGCAAATCTCATAATCACCCCCATTCCCAGTGTCATAGTGCCATAGTATATTTGTTGGCCTTGACTTGACTTTGAGACTTTAAAGACAACCACTGCATTGCACTGTGTCTCAGAGGACAGACAAAGCAGGTTTTGAAGTTTCTAGGGTGTGCTAGTGGGGCAAGATGCTTCCTTTGTGAAATATTCAGACTTTTACCTGTAAAAAGAATGATGATAATGATGATGATTTCTAGCTCATAGAATTATTTTAAGGAATCAGTTAGAGGATATTGGTATAGTATCTGGCACATACTAAATGCTCAATAAAAACTGGGTGACATAGCTGTTGTTATTAAGGTTAGGTTTTTTCCCCCATTTTATAAGCTGCATAATATAAAAGAACATTCCAGGGATTTGGTCTTCTCCTACCCAATTCCTGCTGTTTGCTCTTTGTCAAGCAAGGTCAGCACAGTGCTCACAACCTCCTGAGCATGTCTGGTGGAGACTCAGGGACTCCCAGTAGACTAGAGATGACCTCTGCTTTTCTGTGCTAATGACAGCCAAGAGACAAGTATTGACTCCAATAAGTGAAACCCAAATCTGAACTTTATGCCCAAAATGTCAGCTGGTCCTTAATGATGAGTTGCTTTAAATCCTTCAAAATATCATTCATTTCTTCTTAAAAAATGCATCCTATCCTCTCATAACAGTGACTGTCCAGAGACCTGGATGGGTAAAGGTTTTCTGGGTGATCATCTAGCCGCTGCAGTTCTAATGTACAAGTGAAGCTATCTGAGGTTTGTTGTTGTTGTCATGGAATACTAATTTGCCATGATAATAAATAAAAATTGCCTGTTTCCCATTCCATCTGGAAAGCTTCTGGGTTATTTTTGTCTTAGGCGTGTGCATAAGTGTGAGCATGCCTGCATGTGAGTGTGTTTCTACATCAACGTTTTATGATCCACTATTAAAATCCTTCGGCTTTTGGCCTTAATAATATTGGCTGATGTTGCTGCCTATAAATGGTGGGGATTTAGGGACAGAGATCTGCAATGTCCCTGGATAAATCTGCTCAGGTCAGGCGATATACAAATTTAAAATGTTTTGAATCCTGAAAGCGAACTAATTCACAGAATAGCTATCCAGTTCGCTTTCTTTCTGGTGGTGCTTTACTTTACAATGTTAGATTCAAAGAAACAATTGCTCTCTGGCCTAGGCCATGTCAAATAAATTATATGCTTGAACTTGCCACTTGTGGACAGCTCATTTTGGTGTTAAAGGTGCTCAGCCTTGTGTTCTTAAGAGGACACAAGCACTTTGAATCCATTCTTCACTTCTAGGAGGACTCTAGAGGGTCTTTTCTGAAAATAAAGAAGAAATACTATTCTACTCACTATCTCCCAGGTTTTCTCTTCAATTTAGACTTGTGGCAGATTCTAGAAGGAAACTTCTAGTTGCCTTCTAGGTTACTGACTGGAAGAAGTGTTTCCAAAATTTTCTTCCAAATTGGTTTATGCAGGCAAACTAATCTATGGGATTATAAATCACTGTAATGGGATTACAGGTCACTGTAATAGAATTACAAGACCCTGATTAGCCTTTGAGGACATTAACTGGAGTGGGGTAGCAGGGTTTCTAAACTGCCAAAGTGGTTTGTTTCTGGACTTCAGTGTTGGCTACACAAGAGTGTTAATTTTACAGAAACTCATCACACAAGTGGTTTGGGTACATTACTATGTGTATGTCATGTTTCACTTTTTGTGTTATAGCCAGACAATGAAATATTATTCTGCTAAATAAATCATCTATCAAGAAACAAAAAGATAGAAAAATTTTAAATGCAAAGTGCTAGGCAAAAGAAGCCAATTTGAAAAGGCTACATGCAGTGTGACCCCAACCTTATGATATTCTAGAAAAAGAAAAATCAGGGAGAACATAAAATATCACTGATTGCCAGAGTTTAGAAAGGAGGAAGGAAGAAAGAGGCAACACATAGAGGATTTTTAGGAGAGTGAAACTATCCTATCTACATGGTAGCTGCATGTCATTAATTAGTCCAAATCTACAGAATATATAACATCAAGAGTGAACTTTAATGTGTTCCCCTCTTGTAACGCTATGCACCACAGTTGTGGGGCATTTTGACACTGAGGGAAGCTGTGTCTATGGAGGGCTGCGGAATTGGAAGCTGATGGAGCAGCTCTGTGTTGTCTGCTTAAGCCTGTTATAAACCTAACAACTGCTATAAAATATAAAGACAATAATTTTTTTAAAAAGCAACATATATTGTGTTAGCAGCTTTTTGTTACTGTGATAAAAAGCTGAGACACTCACTTTATAAAGAGAAAAATGTTAGACTGGCTCAGAGTTTTAGAGGTTTTAGTCTGTGACAGGTGGGCTCCCTTGCTTTCAGCAAGGCAATATATCATAGCAAGAATGCACTACAGAGCAAAACTGCCCACCTCATGGCCCAGAAGCAAAAGAGAGTGAGAACAGAGCCTGAGTCTCACAATCCCTTTCAAGGGCATGACCCCAGTGACCTAAAAGCCTCCAGCGAAGACCCATCACTTAAAGACACCAACACCTCTAAATAGCATCACTCTGGGGATCAAGCCTCAAGCCTCTATATAAGAGACTTGGGGGCCTCTTAGGATCCAAACTATAGTGGACTCAAGGTTTTCTTTTAAACAAGAACCTTTTCATTTGGTATAAAATAAAACTGCCTACTTCCATCTCCCAGATACCTAAACCAGGTGGCACACAGGCATGTGAAGAGTACTGGGTAGGGGAACAGATCAAGAGGTTCTTTTACCCAATTCTTTCCTCCACTGGGAGGGCAAATCTAGTAGGATGGAACAGACAGCTTTTAAAATGCACATTGTTTTACTACAAAATTATTTACTAACATTTGTAATGCAGGGCAGCAAACAAAAGACTGGGATAAGCTAGCACTTCTTTGTGTGAAATATTGGTTGCAGAATCCCTAGACTTCTGCTTGGTTCATAATTATTTAACATGGTTTTAAATTACTTAGCTGAGAAAGTGGACAGGAAAATCATCAGCTATGCACATGGTGCTGAGATCTTATGAGTAGTAAATTCTAGAAACTGTGAGATCTGTTTTAAAAAGCTGAGCAGACAGTGAAAGTGTAGCAGATGAAGTTCACTGCAGGCACATTTTGCTAGAGTACAAAATATTTACTCTTCATTCATTCATTAATGTACAAGACTATCTTTCAGATGTCAGTTGTTGCACAGGTACTTGGATTCCTGCCTCCAAGAACTCAGTTGTGAGGGAGATTGGTAAAGTCCAGTAATAGCAATAAAGGGTGATACGTGCTATGATATAACTGGGTATAAGACCTCAGAGGGACCCTTTTCTAAGCTGGAAAAAAGCTCTTCAGAAGCCACTTTGGGATGATGGCTCCTGAAGTAAGCCTTAACACAAGAGTGATTATATTTTTCTCAGAAAACACCAGCATGCGGGCTGCAGTGGTTTCGTCTGCTCACAGTTCTCAGCACAGGAGAAGGTGGTTAATCAGAAAGCAGGAACATCCTCCAATCCAGGAAGCATGTCTATGTCTCCAGAGTGCAATACAAGACAGTTCAAGAAAAGAAAAGCTGGCAAAGTTTCAGAGAAGAATAATTTAAAAAAAGATTAACTTCTACTCAGGGATATCACACATTGAAATACGTGAGTATCCTGAATGACATCTGTAGCTATCTGACCCTTCCTCCCCACTCTTTACTCCTTCTCCCCATCCCACTCAGTGGTCTTTGCTGCTTTAATAACTGAGGGATAAAGAACTGCAAGCTGGCACTTTGTTTCAGCAACTTTCTGGAAGAAGACATCCATGGATCAGGATCTTAGTGGCAAGAGTAAAGTTGATCCATGTGGCAAGGTGAGGCCAACATCTGAATTTTCAGGGTGGAAATCTATACAAAGATATATCTCAGGGCTGGGGATTTAGCCTAGTGGCATAAACGCCTGCCTTGCAAGCCTGTGGTCATGAGTTCGATCCCCAGTACTGATTAAAAAAAAGAGATATGTCTCTAGTTCTTGCTTTATGTATGCCTTAAGGTATCATCATGCAGAAAAAAACTGGAAACTCATCTGAAACCACAAATTGGGGGATTTTGTTAAATTTTATAGAAATCATGCAAACAAAGCTGGCTTGTCTTTCCTTTTACACAGCTGATGAAATATAAGGGTGTAGTAAATCTCAGAGTCCTAGAGCTATGGGACAAGCACTGAGGTTGGAAAAGTATAAATTTAAGATAAATGAAATGATTTCTAGTTGACATAAGTGACGATAAAAACCTAGGTATCAATTTCTGCAAAAATTTTTATAAAAGATATAAATTATAAAGATATAAATAGCAACAAAATGAATAATGGTAGTATTGGGTTATAGTCTAAAGAATAAAATAGACATTTGTGAGTTCAAATTGATAGGATCACATTTTTGAATAGCTAAATAAATGGAAAGAAGAAACAAATCTTCTTTACAGAATTCCAAATACCCTATGTTGACAATTTCCAGTTGAGACAAAGCCATTTAGTTCCTCTCCTTTAAAAAGTAGAATGGATTTTAATAGCTCCCTTCCAAAGAATAGAGCAGACAATTTACAAAAGAGCAACTTTACAGTGGAGAAACATCGCTAACAGTTTATAAGGATATCACATACTCACTAATAGATGATTCCATTTTGAGAGTCTTTCCTAGAAAAAAACATCAGACAAACCCAAACTGAGCATCGTTCTACAAAACAGCAGAGCAAGATTCTTCAAAGCCCCCAAGGTCATGAAGAACAAAGCAAATCTGAGAAATTCTTATATCAGAAGAGACTAAGGTGACCTGAGAGGGAAATGCAATGTGACATCTCCAGTGGAATTCCAAAACAGAAATGGGAAATTCAGAGAAATATTGGCAGACTCTAAACAAAGTGTAAAGTTTAGTTAATAGTGTTGTAGCTTATTAATTTGAGATTAATTAGTTTTGAAAAGCATTCTGTCCTAATGTATAATATTAAAATTAGGGTAAGGTGAGAGACAGTTATATAAGGAATACTGTACTATCTTAGGACTTTTCTGTAAATTTAAACTCATGCCAAAGCAAAAAATTGTTTTCAAAAGTATAGAGATTCAAGAAGTATTTAGTTAGGTTAATAAATGATAGATTTGTGATGTGACATTATAGGCAGCAAGACATATTTTATGTAAATCTTTTGTCTTTGGGATATTCATCAAGGATTAATATCTGTCCAACTGCCACTTACAAACTATATAATGTTGCTGTTTTTGCTTTTTTCTGACTTCAATTTTCATATCTTTAAAAACTGGGAGAACATTACCCACTTTTAGGATTATTAAGTGAATTAAATAACAAGCTATATAAAATGCATAGCACAGAGCCTGGTACTTGGAGGACACTTATTAAACAATTTCCTTCTTTTCCACAATGTCTATCCAAGGTTGTTACTATTCAATAAGGTGTATGGTTTTTATGACAAATGTTACAGAAGGATATTTTAACTGTAAGAAAAAAAGTGAACACACATCCTATAAGGAATTGGTTTAGCAAGACAAATTAAATGTATAAAAGTAACATTTACAAAATAAATAGAAATGAAGGCCTGGGATGATACAGCTCAGTAGCATAGCACCTGCCTGGTAAATGCAACACTGTGAGTTCAATTTCAGGTACAAAAAAAGCACAATGAGTCAATAAGTAGCAAGCCAACTGACCAATTAAAGGTTGATGCCACCTAGTGAAAAGTTAAATAACTTAAAGAAGAGCCCCTGGAGGAAGTAAGCTTTGCATAGGGTAGGGAAGGAATAGGTTGAAGAATGGAAAATCAAGATGCTTCAGAAGCAAAAGCTGAAGTGTGTGGGCCTAATGACCCATGGACAAAAGTGCAAAAAATGTGGTGTCATCTAAGCTTAGTTTTCTCCTTTCCAAAGCTCATGTTTCTCTCTGCTGGTTTGGCCTTTCTTTTCTCCTTTAGGTCCTAGTTCCTTCATGTGACCTCCTAGGTCCTGCGACTCTTTGGAATGTTACCTAGGCCTGTTCTCTTATCACAACCATCAGCCAGCTGACCTGTTCCCATGGGGCTTTTGTAGACTTCATATGCAAACCTTTACAATAAGTGCCTGACAATGGTTGATTCTGCTCTTTTCCTCAATGAGAACTTAGTTTTTAAGCTTATTTATCCCAAAGAATGATTGAAGTAGAAATTTTAGTCACTTGGTAATGGCCAAAAAAGTGATAATAATTTGGGGCAGAGTCCAAATTTGTCTGCATGTTGCTTGGCTAACATCTGTCTGGGTGGGGGAGTACAAAAGTGGCAAACACGGAACTGAGTTAGGAGAAGCCAGAGACACAAATCTAGGAGGCCAGAACACTGCTAGAAACAGGAAAATCTAGTGAGTACAGTTCCTCTAGATCAGGCCTTCTCAACCTGCCGTGTTATGCTAAAAACAAGGAAAGCATTGTTTGATAAGCGCCCACTATGTGGAGACCCTGTGCTAAGAAGTTTATGTACCTTGTTCTTAATTCACTTAGTAATCCTGTAGGTAGTGCTAGCCCAGTTTTTCAAGATATGAAAACTGTAGTCAGAGAAAGCATAAGTATTGCAAGATAATATTCTTGGTCAGTGGCAGACCAGAAAGATTTTAATCCTTGATGAACACTTCTCAAATAAAAGATTTGCATAAAATAATACAGTTGAGATATAACATTTTGGCCTACATTTTGCTCTGTGATAGAGGCTGTCGTGAGCACTGCAGGATGTGTAGCAGTATGCCTGCGCTCTTCTCAGCAGATGCCAGTAGCACTGTGCCCCTGCCCCACCGTGACAACCAAAAGTGTGCCCAGATATAGGCCAATATCCGTTGGATGTAGAGCTTCCCTTGGGTGAGAACTGGGACAGAGAGGCTGACTGCAGTTACTGTAAATACTTCATGTTTTATAGGCAATATGGATTTAATTTCCGCTGTGGTGCTCTGTTTGGGGCAGGTATGTCTCATGTTTTTAATCCTGTACTCCTGGTTGGTGGATCATGTTCTTACTTTTGTAGGTAGGACAGAAACAAGAAACAAGTTGAGGCACAGCAGATTTTTACATGTGATGTGCAGAGCGGCACTCTCTGTGCCTTCAAGGAGGACTGCAAGGGGCACTCATATTTGCAACTGATAAGCAGGTCTAGGATTGAATGACCGGTACATTTTAGGAAAATTGTTTCTGTTTTGTAGGGTGAGCATGGTGCTTGGATAAATGAGGGACTCTGCCACCAGGAGGACAGGATAGACCATCAGGAGCGTCCTCGGTGGGTTTCCTCTTGCAGACATTTCCTTGTCTTCCTTCATGCCTGCCAGCATGTAGGAGACTTGTCTTTGAAGGGGAACAGGGAAAAAAATCGCACGATATTTTAAGATTTTTACTTTATTCTATTTCTCCCCATTGTGCCCCCTATTTCAACCCCTGCTGACCTCTGGCTTTTGTTTTGTTTTGTTTTCTCCTTCTTTGTCCTTTTCCTTCAGTTTATTATTTTATTATTTTGTTACTTATCTAAGAAATAGTAATTGAGTATTTATTTGGTTCAAGGCCAAACAGATCAAGGATGGCCCATACTTGGAGATTCTGTGTTGCTCCCCAGTCACCAGGAAGGAGGCCCTCTGGGCAGGTGGCAGCAGCAATAGTGGGGAAATATCCAGGAGGGGCAGGTGAGGTACACACAGGAGATTGGCAATGTCCTCCAGCCCAACAAGCGATCAGCAAGAATCTATTCCCTCTGAGAAAATGACTAGAGTGGGACCCCTCTCAAAGGAAGAGCAGTCCTAGACAACTTAGCCAGAAAGAGAAGAAAAATAAATAAATCACAAGCCTGTGATCAGGGTTGAGTCTTGGCTGGCTGAGATACTAGCTCCTTGATGAGGGTGGGGACAGCTTGCCCTTTCCACTGCTGTCCACCGTGCATCAAGGTGTTTGACCCTGGGCTCTCTGCGCGCCTGCTCTGCTTCCTATGTTCCTGTGGTCCAGGAAAGGGACTGTGCCCGACCTCAAGGGTCCAGAACCCAAACATTTCCTTGTCCTGAGGGAGAAGAGGGTGGGGCTTTGACAAAACAAGAGTAAGAGGAGAGGGCCCATGGTGTGGATCTCAGAATTCTACCTTTAACCTGTGTTCTTATATAGCACACTTGGGTTATCCTGCATGGGTGTGTGAGTGTGTGTGTGTGTGTGTGAGTGAGTTTGTGTGTGTGTGTGTGTGTGTAAAGAAAGCACTGCATTGGTTTGTCTTCTGATATCACATAGGGTCTCACAACATACTTTCTCTCTGGAACAGATGTTCTTAAGATGAGTCCATGCTGGCCTTCAGGAAGTCTGTGAATCTCTGTAATTATAGCACTAGTGAACTTTTTCTTAGCAAGGAGGTCATTGTGTTCTTCAATTCTCCAAAGAGCCTATAACCTGTGTGTCTTGAAAACAGCCTTGTAAGGAGAAATGAGATCCTAGTGGTAAAGTTCAGAGCCTTCTCTGTCCCATGGCCTTTCTTTTTACAAACTCTCCCTCCCTCTGTTTGCTCCACTATCATGGGTATTCTCTCAGAAATGCATTCGAGAAGACAAGGAAGCACAAATCAATATCAGAAGGTCTGAATTGAAACAACTTTGAGAACTGCTGTATGATGCCATGGGTTTTTGTTTACCTCGTTTTCATTCTCAAAACTAGGCTAAGCAGGTGTTGCTGCCCTAATCTAGTTGACAAACTGAGGCTCTGAGAAATAAATTGGCCCCAAAACATGTTGCACACAGAACCTTTCCCCCTGATGCTGGGGACAGCAGACACTCATTGTATTAACCCATAATCCTGCTGGTCTGGAGCATGAAGACCTCGATCACTGATCAGAGATCTACCCAGCATGTTTTAAATGTCATCAGTTATTCTTCATAACCACAAATGTCACCAGACCTTTCCTTGTTCCTTTTAACCACTATAGAAAGTGACTCCACAAAGAGCCATTATCAGCAGTGTTAAAGAATGCAGGAGACTGAATTTCTTGATCTGTGTTTCTCTTGAGGCCTTTAAACAAATGACAATGATGAAGAACAGTTATTAAAATAAAACCAAGTGTACAGAAATCTTTGTTGATAATCGTGGAATCTGACTGTCTTGCCTCTCTCTGGTGTAGCAGGAATCCAAATCCCATAGGTGAGGCAGGTCTACCCAGCCGAGAGTTGAGGCCATTATCTGATTATTCAAGGCAAAAAAAAAAAAAAACCAAAAAGCGAAAAACAAAAAACCCTTCACTATTGCTTCTATCACCTGGAGACTTCAGGCATTTTATCTTTCTTAAGAGGAGTTTCCTTTGGTCCGACTTATCTAAATAATACTCTCATTCTTAGCTTTGTTTTCCTTGGTGTTACACTGATCATAAAGGAGCTGATATTTCTGCAGCAAAACCATTTACAAATTTCAAGGAAATAGTGCTATCAAAAACAATTTTCAGCAGGGCAGAGGCTTCTTTTCACTAGACTGCTCAAACATGTTTGCACACACAATCAAGGATGCTTTTGGTGTGTGCATAGAGCACCTTTATTTTATCAACAGCTTTCTAGTCTCCTTCACTTCATGTAGGAATGCTACATGGTATATGCATAGATCACATTTATGATCAGCTAATTTCCCCCCTGCTCTGTGATCTCCCTCTCTCTTTTCCTTCCTCCCACCCTTCATTTCTTGCTGTTCAGTGCTTCTAAAAGCCCCAGCAAATACATAAAGGGCTGTGATACCTCCAGTAAGCCCTTGCTCTGTTCCGAGCTCGCGGGCCACACAATGCCAGCGCCTCTCAGTAATTTCCTTGTCAAGCGGCTTCTCTACCTTCCCATCCTCATTCCAGGAGCCTATTAAATTAATGAGATAGAAGTCAGTGCTACAGCGGGCGACATGTTATTGGTGTACAGCACCGGTGCTGTTACAGTGTGCCTGTTTTCTCTCCTGGGACATTTAATTTCCGCTTCTCAAATGAGCTGCGAAGCTGTGAGGCCTGGCAATGTTCGTTCTCGGCACTCTGTGATGCAGATAATGAGGGTACTGATAGGTGCCTAGGAGACTCCAGTGGCTCCGCGCACAGCCATGGTCTGATAATGCTTTATGCCAGCGGTGTCACAGCGGAGCCACTATCATCCCTCAAGGAATGGTTCATCTTTATGTGTAATACAGCAGCTGTCACCTAAATGGCTAATGGGGAAGCAAGTAGAACCTTAGTGCTAGTAATCTCTGTCACTTAATAATTTTAAAGGTATCAGACTTTAGTGGTGCCTGCAAGTTCTAATAAAAGTGCACTTGCCGATTTTATGTTGTTTGTGGCGGATTAAATGTAAATTGAGAAATCTGTGGTGCTGTTTTGTACAAATCTAATTTAGTATAATTTGAATAGCCAAGTAATTAAAATGTATTATAGGTATAAGATGCTGGGATGGTGGAGTGCCTGCATTTAAGAGGAAGATTTATTGGGCTCAAAGCATTCACAGTGAACCTTCTACAACCACATTAGTTAACATCTGTTGGAAAATGTCGAGATGCAGGGCAGAAGACATGCAGGAGGAATATATGCTTTCATGACTTGGAACACAAACCAGAAGCATGGGGTAGCACTTGCAAGCTAAGTTAATTAGGACTAAGACTTGTGTCTATGTGGGCACACACCTGCATGCAGGAGGGGTGTGTGGTGTGTGCAGGGGCGTGAATATGCACACATAGGTACATACAAACACACATCCTTTCTAATTAACATCCGACCCCTTACAGTGAGAATTGAAGTTTGATTGGATTTAAGAAACAGGGTAAAAATAATACAACGGTTAATACAAACAATGTCTGTGTTGATGCTGCACCCTTAGTGTTTCCTGGCAGATTATTTTGTTTGCTTTGCCTAAGTGCACAAGATTATAGGAGGTGATTTAGTAGGCTAGGACACTGGATTCTGAAGGGAAGCCAAGAGAATTTCAATCACACCTACAATCAGACTCTTAATCTTTGAGGAGTTACTGCACCTGTGCTGGCAAAGGTTAAGAGGCAAGAGATTCTAGAAGGCACAGATACGGCAACTGTCCAGTGAAAGGGGGAGAGATAGAAGGGACAGATTATTCCCTGAGGGTATAAATCAAAGGATATTCCGAAATTTGAAAAATATGCTTATCGATAAGTACAAGATATACTGCCCAAACAGAAAACATGTTTCAAAGAAATATTGATCAGGAGGCAGCCCAGATAAAAGATATCAAATACATGCAGAATATGTTTAAATAACAATGCACATGGCATTCTGTTTTCTTCATCATCGAGTGGTTTGGGATTGTTCTCAAATGTAAACCTTGCTAGGAGAAAAATAACTAAATGGCATAAAGGAACTGAGGTTCTGGGTGATATCTGACATTTTTACCTCCCTCTCAGACACACCTACTACCCTGTTCCTTTGGTCGAATATTCTTCAAAAGATTAATCTTATCCTATGAATTTAGGCTATTATGCAACGGGTGTCCACAGGTACAAATGTTCAGTTCAGGGCCCTTCAGCCTCTACCTTATTCGTATTGCAGAGGATATGATATGCCACTGATAGCTGGCTGTTTTGAATAAACATGTAGACTTTAAATAATGTTTTTAAAGGCACCCTCTGGTTTATTAAGTCTGAGCCAAAAGCAGGTATTGACACAAATGTTGGAAACATTTACTAACACACCTGCAGTCTGTCTCCTTAGTCATGTATCTCTTGACAAGTAAGAGAAGCACAAATATAACAGTCATTAAAGAAAAAAAGAGGCTGATAATGAAAAAATTCAAAATGGTTATTTTGTTCAATGCAATAATAACATGATATTTAGCATATATTAAATTTGGTCACATTTCTTTGGCATTCGTTAGAAGATTATTAATCACCAAGAGCTCTTTGGGGATCCTTATGTATGTGATTCATAAGCTCTATGCAAAATTTGTTTGAATTTAGCATTCATTAAAGTCCACTTAATATAAAATGTCATATTTTAGGTCAGATTTTCATTTCATTGCCATTGCAATAGGAAGCACTGTTTGTGCTTTGAAAATCACCAAAAAGATGGCTTTTCTGAGGTGTGAGTTTGAAAATCAATATTGTCAGGATGAAAAAAAAAATAGAAAAAAAAGAAGGAAGCTAACAGATCTGATGTCTAACTCCTTTCATTTATTCAAACCACAGGTTTTACCACACATAGAACACAGAGGTAATGACCGTGCATCTGTTGCAGTAATACAGTGAACTGGGAAGATCTAACTATGTGCAATTTAATAAAGTATATTTAGCATATTTTCATTGCACCAAATATCAGCTGATCCACCTCTTATTAGTATAAATGGCATAGATTAGTGTCAGGCATTTTTTAACAGTGAAGAAATTACAGGAGTCTGCAAGGCTCATTAGGTTCTGGCTGCATGTTAACGAGGGGCCAGGCCTTACTAATAAGAAGAGGAAAAGATAAAACTAAGCTGCAAGAGAAAAAAAGAACAAAACACTCCTTTAAAAACCTCCCAGTGTTTAAAAGTGAGGAGACTGCACTGGGAAAGTCTTTTCTTTCCTAATCGACTAGGCATTTGTGAAGATGTGTACTTTCTTTATTAGTATTTTTTACAATGTTTAAAAAATTACCTAATTTCAATTCATGTCAGTTACATACAGAAAGCACGCAATGTTTAATAGGTGATGTGGTTGTCAACTTTTGCTTTTGAACAGTTGTTCTGAAGCTGAGTTTAGGCTTTGTGTTTACATTTTCTCGCCACAATCAGTTAATGAAGGTGGTAAAACCTGCCTCAATCCAGAGAAATAAAAGGATTTGCATCTCCTCCCTGCTTCCACACCTCACTGAGTTGGAAAATCTGGGTGGCAATATTCACAAAGCAATTGTTCCTTGGGAAGGAAGGTAGAAATGAAAATTTCTGTCATTCTATCCAACCAAGTCAAAGGAAAGCTTTTCCCTATCAATTTAAATGGTGGTGTGATAAATTCTGATTGGAAAGTAAGCATGCAATTCTATTATTAGCGTTTTGCTTATGTATTGGGAAATTAATCAATGAAAGCTTATACTAGAGTCCAGGAAAAAGTCAGAACCACACCGAGCAGAGTAAAACACAAAAGTCTTGGCTGGAGTATGCACTGATTTGGAACCACGACAGGAAGCAAAAAATTGAAAGCAGAGGAACATCTTCTGGGACCAAGATAAGCTATGAGATGCTTTTGAAAAAGGAGAAAGAAAAGTAAGGTATTTGTCACTGATTCTTTTAAAACTATGTGAATGTGTTAATGTACACACGTGTAAATTCACAGTGGAGCAATCTTATTGTAAAACATTTGAAAAACAACACCAGAATAAATGCAAATGATTGGCTTTTAATACAAAATTAAAATCACTCATATTGTGTCCTACTGCAGAGACTTTTAGTCAATAATACTTCAATATTCTTTCAGGCCATATTGTTAGAAAATGGTAAGTTTTACATTAAATGAGAGATAAATGTGCTAAAGTAAGAGCATATTGCTCAACAGTCAACACTAATTAATGTGCAGTTGCAGGTTGTTTTGAATCATCTTCCATCCTGTTTACAGCATCATTCCATAAGCCTAGGAACTGCATTTCTTTTAAGCCTAACCCCCTCTGTTCTGATCACCTATTTCTTTCTCCCACTGTGTTAGAATGAAAGTGAAACAAATCTGGTTCTTGAGGTTTGTTGTGAACCAACATTATCACAAGCATTCTTATAGCTCTATAATGCTGCTATTTTTGGTAGGTAACAACTAACAAAGTGAAATATTAGATGGGCAGCTCTTAGTGCTGGCCCGTGTGGTGACTGAAACACTTCTGCATAGTGTGTATCAATAAGAACATGCTTCAATTCTGGGGTGTGCAGTAATGGGTATTTAAGGTGCTTTGCATTTTGCTTGGTTCAAACTGTTCGATTGATTGATGAAATTGTAAATATCATCTGCATTAATAGTCACAAAGCTTTTGTTTTTTTCTCTACCTTACCTAACTTGCATTCATGGACCATAATTAGGGGCAAATTATTGCAAATATGCAGTAATGCATGCAGAAATGAGAAATATATATATATATATATATATATATATATATATATATATATATTTGTACCCATTTGTGTTTCAATATATGCCTCTATGAACACTGTGGTTTTTTAGGCATTAGATAAGGCATTTCCCAAGATAGTTAAATTAAATTTCTGGGAGAGCAATTTTTAAAGTAAGAATTAGTTGAATGTGTCTATTTTACCCACATCCATTTCATCAAGGCAACACAAGAATTTCTCAGAGTGTCAATATGAAGGAAGCCAATTGTTGCTTTTTAATATATAATATGGAGATATAGAATTATTTTCTGGTCATCATGTTTTAAAGCAAGTTTTTTCAGTGCGATTGGAATCTAGCTCATGAAAACTTTGCAAAGCTTGAGACTCTAAAACCCCCATCAGGAAAGATGATATGTATTACTTGATTTTCTGAAATGACAAGACATATATTAAAAAATATTCTTTTTATTGTTACATTTTAGGCACGTTTACTGTTAGCTGCTTGGCTTCATTATGTATCATAGTCTGAATCTACAAATCAAGTATAATTAGACTTAGCGAACTGATTGGATTTCTAATTAAGCTACATTGGAAACAAAGCACAATCAGTAAATATTCTGACTAGGTACATTTTAAAGAGCAACTCTTGGGCTTTTTGCTGATGACTAGACACCAGTGTCATTAAATTTGTTGGTGGCAAGCAAATTTTAAAGCTAAAATAGAGGCAATTAGTAAAGATCTTGAAATATTTAATCACGTTTGTCCAATTAGTGTGCAATTAGGCAGTGGTGTGGCGTGGGACAGGCATTCTGCTTCACTGCTTGGTACAGAAGGATCCCTTTGAAATTTTGCTGTTTAGTTTATTGATATATAAAAAGGAAGTTATGGTTGTAATTTCCAATTTAAAAAAAATACTGTGCAGATGGTCTGACTATATATTTAACAATGTTAAACAAATCCAAACAAGAGAAGCATGTTACCTGAAATTACACAGCTGTGATCTGTGAATAAGCTCTGGATCATGGTAGATTACAGCTGTGCTTATCTCGACCATTGAAACTGCCAGGCATTTTATACCAGAGGAATCAGGAACCTGATAAGCTCGCCCAACAGGTCTTAAGATGATTGGCAGCACCTTCCTTGTCCAAGCGTGTGCCTCTGGTGGGTTAGCCTGCCGCCTCTGGAGTCCAGTGGTTTCAATTTTATGCAGAGGGAGAAATGGGAAGAGATCCTGCAAGAAGTGATTTGGGCAGACGGATACACGAAATAGCATGTTACCTGTTGTTTTCATTGCAAACTGACTGCTCCTATCTACTGACTTATAGCCTTGGGCTGTAACCATGTCTGTGGGAGGTTTGGCATGCCCAGCGCAAAAGCAAGCAGGAGGAGTGTCTCTTGCTTTAAACACTTAGCTGGCTTTGCCTAGCTGGGGAACAGAGTGCCACGCTGGAAAGCAAAGAACATTTTTCTGATATTCTTGTTTGGTTGATCTTTGGAAAGATGATAGCATTGCCATTTTAGCAGAAGGAGTGTGTGTGTGTGTGTGTGGAGAGGCCACAGAGCTCTGTCTCAGGTAATAGTTTCAGGACTGAAAAGACCTCAAAAGATGTTTGGGGAAAGTTTGCTTTGTGGAGTAACTGGCTGAGACTGTGGTGAGAGATATCTGAGGGGAAAGTAGAGGGAGAGACAGAGGGGAACCCAGAGTTCCTACGTAATCTTTGGAACTTGTTTGGGTGAAAGAATTGTTCCCCGATTCTTTCTGGGCCATTTACTTCACTCCCAGTCAGATTTATACGCCTTAGTGTCATTCAAAGGGAAATAAAAGATGTTCAGAAGGAAACTTGTTTTTCTGCTCTGGTAACCTCATAGGTTCAGTACATTTCAAGGTTTTGAATCGGGTCTAAAGAAAGGTTTCTGGACACTGGCCCAGTTCTCCTGGATGTGCTGGCATGCAGGTGAACAGATGTAGGAATTTACCATTCTGTGTAAAGTGCTTTTGGGAAGTAGTGAGAACAATTCCCCCAAGGAAAGATGTCATGAAGGAAAAAAAGTGAAATAAAAAATGTCCTTGAAAAAATAACAGGTAGATTTATATGGAGGATGGAGTTAAGGGAGCACAGGAATATAAGGCCTTATCGCAGGTTTAGGAATTTAAGAAGACTTTATATTTATTTTCCTACCTCCCTTCTTTCTGTAATTTTGAAGGCTTTATTTCCTCTTGAACTTCTGGAAACAGGTCATTCTTGCCAAAAGTCAAAACTAGATATTTTGAAACCGTTGAGTATAATTATGTTCTATATTAAGATTTAGTTAAATTCCTAAATTTTGTATATGGGATTTTCATTAATTTACAATTTGGGTTATGGAGAATTCGAAACATAAAAATTCAGAATATTAGTTGGATTCCACCTCCATCTAAGTCCTGCTCCAGCGAGGATGAGATTTTGAACTGAAGTTGTCTTTGAGGGGTGGTCACAGTGGAGTCCTAAAAGATTCCATGCCACCAATACCCAGGCCTTCTGCCAGGAGAGCTGGCAAGGGAGAGGAGAGTCTGTTGACTCTCACAAGGATGTGGCAGAATGCATAGTTACATGAGTTCAATAAATCAAATAGTTTTGGGTTTGGAGCCCGGGATGTGGTTCAGTGATAAAGCACTTATCCAACATATGTGAGGCCCTGATTTCTGTCTCCAGCACCACAGAAAATATTTTTTCTTAAAGAAAATACATGGTGTCTGGCACAACTGTTTTTCCGCTTTGTAGTCTTTCCGTAGCATTCTTTGTGTTCTCTCTTCAGGCTCTGTATCTCTCTCCTTTCTCCATCCCCTTTCCCACAGCCTGTTCCTAAGCAGCCTCCTGGAAGTCATTGGACAGATTTAACAGCAGCAGCAGCAGCAGCAGCAACAACAACAACAACAACAACAACAAAATCAGTGCCTGGTTGAATTTGAATTTCAGGTAAAGCAGTAAGTATTTTTTGTTATAAGTATGCCTGAAGTATCCTATGGAATCTACTTATACTAAAAATTATTGTTTACACAGTTGAAATTTCTCTGAGTGTCTGGTATTCAGACTGGCAGCCTTACTTCCAGAACACATCCATCCCAGCAATATAGAAGTAACGGACATAGGTATCAACTTTTGCCAAGACCATGTGGATTTTTGGCTCAGCCACAAACTTAGATGACACAGTCTAATGTTGAGATCTGGGTATCCATTGAGAAGTACCTGTTCTTAATCAGGGTGGCATAGGAGAAACTTCTAGGAAGCTTGTGTACTCTCTCAAAAACCAGGGCTAAACCCGCACTTCTTAAATCAAAACCTTCAGGGTGAGACGTAGGTGTCTATATTGTTTAAAGCTCCCTAATGATTACAATGTGTAAGCAAGTCTCTAAATGACTAGACAAAGCAGAATTTTCAACCATGGCACAGGGAACCACCTAGGGAATTAATACCACATTCATGTCTGGGCCCACCACCAGAAGTTCTGGATCGATTCGCCTTAGTGAGGATCATGCAGCATAATTCTGAAGCCTCGCTGAGGCAGTAGAGCACCTCTGGATCTTCTGCGCAGTGGGTCATCCTAATGCACTGATCCTGATCTACCCCCATGGACAGCTAACTGTGATACTTGGTTGCTGTGAGAAAAGATCCAATATTCACCTAGGATCAGTTTTATCTGCTGTTCTTTGAAAACTCAGGGCCTGACATTTCAGGGACACTGAGGATTCCTATGACAGTTGCTTTGAAGAAAACAAACAAACAAACAAACAATCACATGTGGTTGTTTAACATTGAAGGCAATTTAAAAAAAACAAACAATAAATTGTATCTTGCCAGGCCAGAAAGGAAGATTATGGAGTTTTCATGGAATAAACAATTATCAGGAGATCTAGATGACCTGGTAGAGAAATAGGATGAACCATGAGAAGAACATAGTCAAAGGAGAAGAAGCCCATAGGAAGTTCCAGAGTGGAATAGAAGTGAAAGTATTAAGGCTTCTGTGAAACCCAAACCAATGAAACCCAAACCAAAGTATTAATAAGGCTCCAGTGAAACCCTGCCTTTGGCCACAAACCGAGCAAACCCTAAGGATCTGATGCATGTGGGGGATAAGCATTGATGTGAGGCACTATTAACGCTCAGCGAAGCTGGTCAGGGGACATCGTCCTGACAAAGGCTGTTGATAAACTGACAGCAGACAGTTGCCAGACATTGGCTCCATGTTCTGAGTGGCCCAAAGTGCCCTTCCAGCAAAACATATCTATCCCTGTGTCATAGAATGTATGGTTCTGGAAATGGGATTCATTTCAAGGCTCCAAATGTGACAAAAGAGCAGCAAAGCTAAGAATAAACCACAGTGAAGCAAAACAAAACAAGTTTTGTCTGAGATCAGACCCTAGAGCGGATGTAGAGTAGGTACCACAGCTTGGCAGGAAGGAGAATGTGAGCAGATTTGGAGATGGGCAGAGGTCAGGGACCAATTGAGATAGAAGATGCTAAGCCCCAACATGTGTGTGTAAGTATGCATGGGTGTGTATGTATATGTGTGTATGTGTGCACATGTGTTGAGAATAAACCTATCTGGCAGACAGCAAAAGTCAAGGAACAGGTAAGATAATTAAACTTGGAAATACACATAGCCGATTCAGAGGAAGTTGCAGAAACTTTCTCATTTGTCCCAGGCCTTGCAGCCCTGCCCCTTATAGGCAAATCCAGATCTGGAGGTGCACGAAGCCCATTTGCAGTGCTGGCCAAGACAGAGTCTTTTTGGTTCAGGTTGCTTTGCTCAGAACTGCTGCAGAAGGGACAGCCTCTAGGCTCATGTTTTGTGCATTGTGACCCTATACCACATGTCACAGTTGATTGAGACAAGAGAGGTGTCACATTGCAGGGCAGAAAACTCACAGGCTGGTCAGCACCTATAATCCTGTTTAGAAAAAGATAAGCTGAGCTGAGAACTTCTCTTGGAGATATGAACACAGATACAGTGAGACATGTGTCCAGATAGGGGGAAGAGACTGCTGGGAGAAAAGCTGAGCAGGAGGCTATCATGGGTTGTGTGCAGGGGAATTAGAGACCTGGATGAGTAAAGTGGCCAATGACAGTAAGAGCAGAAAGTGGCAGAGGTATGCCAAGAGGCGGAGAGACATGGAAGAAAGAGGAGTGCTACCTGTAGGAGGAAAAGCAGCTGATTTCCAGAGCAGTCTTGATTCTTAAAATGAGTTTTGCGGTTCCTGGTCCAGTTCTGCTCTGTGACTGCTTTAAAAACACTCTTGCCTCCAATTTCTGTGCTCTCGATGAGTACCTGTGGCCTCAAACAGAAGTACTTTGGCAAATCTGAGAGACACGAGGAAGTTTGCAGCTCCCAGCGGGAAAAGCTGCTAGTAAAGAGGTGCATGAGAATAATCCACCCTCTTTATTAAACCCAGAAGGGTCACTGCTGTCACCCAACCACAGTGAGGCTTGAGACATTCATCACCGTATGTACTTTTTCTCCAGATCTTCAGGTTCCTCTCTCCTGCTTGCCTCTTGGCTTATGAATATTCTATCACTTCTTCAGCAGCCTTTGAGCTATAGGTTGCCATGATTTATAATTGCTAAATAATATTTTAAGGCATCGTAGATTTAAGCCCTACTCCTAAATGGACTATTTATCCAGACAATCTTGGACAGTGACTCAAGGAGCTGCAGAGCTGACACTTGGAATTATAGCAAGACATGTTCATGTCACCTTCGACTTATCCTGTCTCTGCATCTCCTTCCTTATCTGTGAAATAGGGACAGTAACCACAATTATGAGATGTTAATTGGATTGGCTTATGCAAAAACATTTAGAAGAGTGCCCAGAAAACCATAAGCCTCAGTGTATGTGAGCTAGTGTGTTGCATTTCCTCTTCCTCCCCTACGTACTTCCACTCTTCATAAATGCACCTTCTTTCAACTTGAGCACCAATTAAAATGAAGGAATCACTTTGGAGTTTCCTTCATGTCTTTGGCCTAATATCTTCATGGTGCTGTATATCATTTTTTTAGGGATGAAACTTGACTCATATTACAATCTCATTTCTGGAACATGCTTTCTGTGCTAATGGAGAGGTGTCTATTTTATTTTTTGATCTTCTGAAAACAAGGTTCCATTTTTGTTAATTAAGTCAATTCAAAATCCTCACAATGAGATTATGTCAGGCAATTCTACCCATGGCCAGAAAAGAGACCTTCACCTCTCCCTTTCTGTACTGGGAGCTGGGTTTGTGGACACTGTATGAGCATCCTAGCCCATAAGGAAGCAATGCTGGTCAATATATGCCCAGGTTTTTATCTGGACAGCTGTGAAGAGCAAAAGCCATAATGAAATGACTGAGTGACATACAAAAGTGACAACCACTTATTATATCCATCCACTAAATCAAGGCCTTTTGCCACTGCTTCGCACAAATGGCCTCCTTTAATCCACTGGCAAGTCTGTGCTTGATATGTTTTCAACTTTGTTCTTATTGATGAGTAGAATAAAAGCTCAAGAGGTTCAATGAATTTTCCAAACTATGTAACTTTCTTTCTTTCTTTCTTTCTTTCTTTCTTTCTTTCTTTCTTTCTTTTTTTTTTTTTTGTCTTTTTGAGACAGGGTCTCACTATGCAGTTCAGGCTGGCCTTGAGCTCACTTTGTAGCCCAGGCTGGTCTCAAACTCGCAACAATCCTCCTGCCTCAGCCTCCTGAGTACTACAATTACAGGTGTGAGCCACCACGCCTGGTTTGTAACTTTCTAGGGACAAAATCAAGGTCTAACCCAAGCCTGGCTACTTGTAAAGCTTAAGACTTTGATTTGCATCTGACATAAACCAAATGTTTACAGTGAGATGAATAGAAGTCACCATAAAGAGAAAAAGCACATAACGAATAGGAATAAATGAAAGTTGAACCTTTTAGCACCTCCTTTGTGTATTCTTTTTTTAAAAAGATAACAATAAACAATTGAGCAGATTCTCCTTTTTGGGCAAACTAATTTTAAGTTAAATGATCACATAAATGTGCTTGTTTCAGCAGCACATATACTAAAATGATCACATAAATATTTGGAAAACCCAAAGGTCTCAGAACAGAGATTTTAAAACAAAGTGAGTCATGGATCAGAATAGACACAAAGAATTTATTTGCCTCTGAGAATTTTTGGTGGGTTTCCAAAGGCCCCTTCCAGCAAATGATGGCACTCTGGAAAGTGGAGAAAGTAGGGAGGGAAACTTTCCCTCACCCCGGCCCTAACCCTTGTGGCGCTCAGACGTTTGCTGCACACTTTTGAGGGAGAAAGGCTGATCACAGGATGCTTAACTGATTTGTGGAGGAGTGTAGTTAAGAGGTGATCACTTCATTTCTCAAGGAAGCTTGCTATCACCAGCCCTCCTCAGGTGATCTTTCCAGGAGTCTGAATATGGTTCCCATGAGGCTTGCAGTGTTCACTGGTCTAAAACTTTGTTACTAGGGAGATGTTTGTACATCAAACTCAATCCCTCCTTCAGCTGTGACAGTTGCCTGCCAGTCTGCCTGGCCGGTGCAGGACTCAGCTACTTTGATATGAAAGAAGAGAGATGATGGCTTTCTCCTTTTGTCCCCTCTTCTTTCTCCCTCCCCTTGACACAAATACCCCCCCCCATATTGTACAAGCCATGTGGATTTGCTGAACAGGTCTGCAAAATTAATTATACCGTGAGTGCTTGGTAACCAATGAATTGTAGATTGTACATTATTAAAACAGCATCAGAGCTCCGACTGATCTATTATTCTTTGGGGAATGAACAAAGATAAGAGCTTTATACATTTTAGAGGTCTTTCTTGCCACCATACAGCAGGCCTGGAGAAGAAATATCAGGTCTTTTTTTGTTTTGTTTTGTTTTTTGGCAAGTTGAATTAAAGAGTATTATTTTTCCGTTATTAAATTGTTATGCAGGTTATCACATGTCTGTCTGTGGAATCGAATGTGGCAGTAGGCACTCAATAAATGCGATTGCTTGGTGATTGTGATAATATGTATCCCTATATGCTCATCCACAAATGCGGCACCTTGTCAACCAAATGTGAACAGGAGATATATGACATGACATGGCGTCGTAATAAAATAAATTGTGTTGATCTAGTGCTTCTCTGCAAAATCTCAGGAAGAATTCTGAGCAAACAGAAGCATAGAAAAGCATTGGTTGATTATGTGCCAGGGACCTCGTGGCTTCAGCTGAAAAGGAAGAATTGGGAAGAAACAGTTTTTCTTGTCTCTTTCTTCTAGACACCACAGGATTCCCCCTGGGAGTTGCTTGTGAACCACTCTTTTTTACTGAACCATCTCCCCTGTGCAGAATTTCTCAGCATCTTCCCCCTCTGCCATGATGATTCCTTCCCGGCACATCCCACAGTTCTCCATGGAAACTTTCTCTGTCTGGAAATGACCGAGCCCGGAGACTCCAGCTTCCAGGCAGCCACGCAGCACGGCTCTTACAAGAAGGCATGTTTACTAAGGGGACCACACAGGTCCCAGGCAAACCACAGACCCTTTTGCTTCAAGATAAGCAGTTACATCGGGCCATCTCTGCAGGAAAGAGGCTGCCTCAGGACCAGGCTATCCCCGAGTGCTGTGCACAGTGTGTTCTAGGAAGCCTATGCAAAGAGAAAAGATAGGCTCTTTGTTTAAAAATTCCTGGAAATTTTAAGAGACTGATAGCAGAACCTTGAGCTATGTGTGTGCGCATCTGTGTTCAGGCCTCTGTTCACCAGCATAAGCATCATGCCCATGAGGGCCAGGGTGCTGAAGGACATTTGCTCAAGGGTGTATGAGGGCACCTGTATTGGTTCACTTTGGCCTTCGAATGGTCCGATTGAGCTGTCAGAAAACTTCTGCATTTCATCTGCCAGGAGGAATAGAAGTGCCAGCCATCCTTTTTCCCATCAGGAGCCACAGTAAGCTCCCTCCTCCATCCTCATAATTAGAGAAAGTTTATTCTCAATCTGAGAGTACCATGGCAAGAGACACAGTAATGGGACGTGCTGTTTTATGATCAGGAGGACGAGGCAGAAAGAAAAATGGACAGACAGGCAGCCAGATGCCATAGAAAAATAGGCAAAAAAATCAATTTTCTGACAAGAGTTATTCTTAGACATCATCATGTGATTTTTTTTTCCAGAGCTACAATGTTTCCATCTTCTTCTCCTCCACCTAACTCCTATGATTTTGAAGGAAGGATGGCAATCATTCCTTTCATTTTGCACTTCAGAAACATATTTATACCTGCTCTCTCATTAGAGGACATGGCCAGGGTCGTGAGGGCAGAGGGAGAGAGGCTACCTGGGAGGGCTGGGGAGAGTGCCGAGGCCATCAATGAGTGATGCATTAAGGCAGAGAGTGGCTGGTGGACCAAGAAGCAGGAGGGCAGGCTGAAAGCTGGGTTAGTGGGCTGTGCCCGGCCTCGCAGGTCTGACATCTGCCAGAGCTTCCCATGTCCCTGTGAACCAGCGACTCCTGCGAGGACTTCACCTCACTGCTGTCCTGGAAGGACACACAGGATCAGCCCGAGAGGCTCTGGAAGTATATTCTGGTGCTGCTTCTTTTCAGCATCTCTGTCACCAGCATTGTCTGTGGGCACTTTAGGGTGATGTGTAAGTCGAGCCAGAGGGGAAAACCTTCTGGATGATGGAATGAGTTAAGATAAGAAAAGGAATGATTTACAGTAGCCAAGACATAGGAATAACCTATGTGCCAGATAAATGGATAAAGAAATGTGGCATACACACACGCACACACACACACACACACTCACACTCACACTCACACGGAATGTTATTCAGCCTTTAAAACAAAAGGAAATTCCACCATTTGTGACAACATAGAGGACAGTACGCTAAGTGAAACAGCTGATTATGGAAGAACAAATACTACATAATCATATTCATATGTAGAATCCAAAAATATGAAGCTCATAAAAGTAGAGGTTGGAAGACTGGCTGGGGGAACGAGAAGGATGGGAAGATCTTCATCAAAGAGTACAAAGTTTTAAATTCTGGAGATCTAGACTTTGCAGTGCTGCATAGGACACTTGAAATTTTCCAAGGGGATAAATTGGAAGTGTCTTACAACACACACACACACACACACACACACGATAAGGATGTAGAGTGCTGGATATGCTAGCTAGATTGTGGTGATCACTTTGCAATGTGTATGTCTATGAAAACATTAAGTTGTATACCTTACGTTTTTCTCAATTATATCTTGATAAAGTTGGAAAAGAAAGAAAATGTAACCACATGTCTCACCGTTTCTTTGCTGTTTTAGAAAAATGAATTTTGCTTTCACCCAGAAGAAAATCAACAGTGAAAGTAGCACTCAGGGAACATTAAAGTACAGTTCCAGCCCTGGATTAGCCAGAGGGCTGAAGCTGCCCCAGACACGGAGGAAGACCGTCTCTAGGCAACAGGCCCTATCTATGTGTGCAGTGTGGCCTAAAATTCCATAGAGGGCAGCAGATAACTTGCACTGCCCATAGCACTAGGCAAATGTGCAAGCTGAGGTTAGCAGGGAAATTTGCTGGTTTTTCAAAACTCACTTCATGCTAAGGCTCACTGTGCCAGAAATCTGTTTCTAGAATTACATATTTAAAGTTAAAAACAAACATTTCATTGACGGGATCCAATGAGCTCTGGTGAGGTTAAGGAACAAGGCAGGCAACTGCTCTCCGTGGCAGTCTCCTGTCACATGAAGTTGGCAGTGTCAGCACAGTTAGGGCCCAAGTAGTAGAGTCGTTGCTATGGAGCGGGGGGTTGAAAGGATACTTGGGTGCTTTGGTGTGTTGTAGTTGCTTTTATTGTTTGTGGGCAATGGGTAGAACCATCCTCCTACCTGGTAAGTCCTATGGGATGCAGGAGAAAGCAGTTCTCTTCGGGATTATCCAGTTCTTCCAGAAGGTTTGTACTAAGGACAAGCCTCAGCTTCTTGTGACTGGCATCTAGGGAAGTTGAGAGGTAGGTGGGATGCAAAAGAAGAGCACGAGGTCTGGAGCTCTCAGGTTGAAAACACAATCTTAGCCCAACCCCCTAAAATTAAAGTATTAGGATCTCATCCTTATAATTACCTCCTAGATCTCTTTATTAACCGAGTTGCTGAAAAAGGTGATTTTGGGATATGGATACCAAATAGAGCTTCACAGAGAAAGTCTTCTGTGTGTTCTGGCAGGGTGGGAAGTGACAAAAATTAAATATGATTTTTAAAACAAATCCCGAAATGATATTTCCAGACTCCTGAGACCTATGATACTCTTTTGTTGTTGTTTGTTTGAGCTGGTTTTAAGTCATTGTGGTCACTCTTAACTTTGCTTAAAAGCATTTTAAAATCATTTCAACTTACGAAGGAAGCATCAAACTGCACATGCATTTGAGATGTGGCCTCTCATAGATGAATCTTGTTTATTTTTGAGTGTACTTTTGATTTCTTGAAAAAGAACTGAAAATGTTTTTTAGTTCATCAACAAGTCAGACTATTTTTAAACTGTAAAGAGTTTCCATTAAGACTTGGGAAAATGCACATCATCTTTTTTTTTTTTTTTTTTGTAACCTCAGAATTACCAGATGTTATACTGCTGAGATACACACCTGCTGTTAGATAAAGGATTTCTGAGAAACGTGCCCTAAAATTTGGGGCATATTTAATATTAAACAATTACCTTGGAGCTGAGTTAATCAGTCCCTTTATAGACATTGGCAAAAAGAAGATTCCCTTCATATGTATAATAATAAAGACCAGACTTGGCAAGAGCTTACAGGTCTACAGTGACTGTGCTATATTTCTGTGTATTCTCTAAAATATTGAGGTAGGAGATAACTTTTTTACTGGTGTTTCACATGTCATGAAATTAGAACTGCAAGTTGAGAAATGTATTGATAAGGTCTCCAGTGTTCCGTAGGATCATCCAGGATTTCTGGGGAATTTTTAAGAGCTCCTGGGAGTCTACTTATAGAATACTGTAGTCCAGAGTGATTTTTAAGTCTTTCACCCTCACTCTAGACAAAAAGATTTATGTCCCTTTTCTGGAGCAGTTCTCTCTGGAGCTTCTTCCCCCCAAGGAAGCCTTGTTTGCTTAGGGACAGCTCTCTGAGGACTAGCTGTAGTCAACCCTCAGATTACAACGGCAACAGGAGGAGCTACATTCGTAGAACTTTTACAGGAGAAAAAATGATCTGTAAGAAAAATGAAATATAGGTGTCAGAACAAATAAGAAGTTTTAAAATGTAAGAAACCTTAACATAAATGCCAAAAAAGAGTATAAGCGAGAGGATAAATGAGAGTACAAGTGATGGTAGAAATGATTCTACTGAATTTAACACAGTCCCAACAGCAAATTAGAAGGCCTGAATTTTGCTAGCACCTGACCCTTTCCTTAAGTTGCCCCAATGAAAGACACATTTATGATTTCACAGCCTCACTGCTTTATTAGTAAAATGAGGGGATTTGATTTTACCTCACAATTCTATTATTATGTGATTCACTGAAGTACTACAGTGGACACAATAAACTCTCAAATATTGGTTTTTCTACCCTGTTGAATTAATCTCTGCTTTCGCTTATGGGGAATCATAGTTATCAGAAATCATTTTCAGCATAAATTAGAACAGGTATGCTGTTCTAAGCCATGATGAATGATCCACATTTTACGCTGTTTTTGCCCTCCACCTGTTCCTTCTGTAGCACTTGGTACACTGTACAGTTTGGTTTTCAAAATTGTTTCTTTCCCAGGAGAAGGTGACCAGGGTGGCCAGATGACTTCCCCTGCATGTGGAGTTGGCTTCTCTGCCTTATCTTAGTCCTGTATTTCTTAGCCAGGGATGAGAAAAGAGATCAAAACTGAAGCAAGCATTCCACTGGCCACGGTAAGAGTGAAATCTACAGGCAGAGCTGCTTTCTAATTTCCTGCAAGCCGCCACCTGGGTTCCACGGCCGCTGCAGGTCTTTCCTGCCCCACCCCCTTCCTCTTTCCTCAAATCTCTCCTCTACCACCAGCATTGATGGCCTTTGTGACTTTTCTGGAGAGAAAAAAAATCAAGGAGTAGTTTCTGCACTGAGAAGGTTTAAAAATCTTGGTCTCCCTAAAATGGCTGTGCACTTGTAAAATCTTTGTCTTTGATATTGTGTGAACACACACGTGCACGCACACACACATTCACACACCCCTGCTCTCCAGTCTTCTAACCTCACTTTCATACTGAAGAGTACAGGTACACTCTAACAGCTCCTGTCCTCAGCAAACACAGAACAAGAGGACAAACAGAACCAGGAATGGGTAGAGGAAAGGAACCAATGAATAATGAGTAGCCCGTGTGCCCGGCAACATGTCACAGTTTTGCACACATAGACCCTTATCATTAAGAAGTATGTCCTCACTGGAAAAGAAAGTTTAAATAAGGCCCAGAGTGGTTGAGCAACCTGCCTTGGGCAGCACCGAGTCAGAGATCCGCATCTAATTCTATAGACTTACTGTTTTTTTCCTTTTAAATTTGATTTTTTTTTCCCTTTTCAATTTTGGCAGAATTAAGACTATTCTTTATTGTTTTTCAATGCGTAAAAATTATATACAATTCTATTAAAATTAAGTCTATTATATGAAATTAGGGACTATTGTACCATGTCCCAATTTTACATGTCAATAGTATTTTAGTATCTGAAAGTCATGAAGCAGGACAATTCTGACACAAATACAATAGTTGAGTTAAGACCATTTAGACTATTTGTCTACATCATGTTATAGGAAATCCCTTAGGGTGATTACATACACTAGGGGAAATTAGGTTTTTTTCCCACATGTGTTTTCCCTGAAGAACTTTACTATGAAAGCCATCCAACTCAACGCTGCCCACACAGGCCTTCATTCCTTCTCCAGATATTTTTTAGGTCATCACATAGATGCGATAAGGGAATGATTTGGAATGACATTTAAAAGGGTGGAAATTCTTTCTTTTAGGCTTTTTAAAAAAAGAAAATAGTAGGATATAGAAACAAAGTAGGTCATTATGAATATTCTAACTCACAGCAAGATTGCATGAAAGCTAAGGGTATAGAAGCTTCAGCACTTGACCTTAGACCTGTCCCAGGGAACCCCCTCCAGGGTCTCACTCAGCTTTGGAGTGGCTCCTAGCTGGGCATCTGCTATTACCACTTCTCTCTTCCCCCTAGACACTGATATTGCCATGACCTCCTGTTGGTGTTATATTAACCTTTCCTTTTTCCTTGATTAGAGCTCCAGGAAAATTAGAAATTGACATCAAAGAGTAGGAAAAATACCATGCATAACTTAAATCTACATATCATTTTGACTTATAGCACTTTCTCAAACTGGGGTTCCTAAGAGGCTTGCTTCAGATTTACCAGGGAAAAAATACAGTGCAGACTGCTGGGCTCTACCCTCATCTTGATGAATCAGGATCTCTGGTTGGGGGTAAGAGAATGAATAGAATTTTGGATTTGATCATTTAAAAATCTCTCCAGATGATTTTATGTAGACCAAAATTATAACCATTGTCTGATAAAATGTTTCCATATATGTTATATTTCTTTCATCTTTCTCAAACCCTCAGAAGCCAGGTTGTTTTTAATATTTACTTTATACACAAGACCACTGAAACATGGAGAACTTGCTTGAGGAGACATAGTTAGGAATTTGTCCGTCTCTGATGAGACCCTGAGACTCTGGCTTGGCCTGACAGTTGGTGGACCTTCCCCACAACATGCTCTTTCCATAGACTGGAGGGAGCAGCCTGTCAGCATGTATGTGGTGGGTGCAGGTTTGGGGAAAACCCAGCTCAGAAGTCTTTCATGAATCACGCATTTGGTGTTGTGTCTAACTTTTAGCACAAAACCCAAGGTCACATAAATATTCTTCTGTTTTTTTCCTTCTGGGATTTTTGTAATTTTGCATTTTACTTTTAGGTCTATTATCCATTTTGAGATATCTTTTGTGAAAAGTATAAGGTCTGTGTCTAAACTTTCTATTGTATTTTTCATGTGGACATTTAATACAGCATCATTTGTTGAAAACACTATTCTTCATTGAGTTACCTTTGCTTCTTTGTTAAAAAGTTTTGCAGTCCTTGATCTTTGTTATAAAATGACTTTACCTCCTCTCTCTCTCTCTTTCTCTCTCCTCTCTCTCTTCCTCTGTCTTTGTCTCTGTCTCTCTTCAAGGCAGTCAGATCAGTTCAGCATTTCATAACTACTTGCTTAAGATTTGCACCCCACCTTCTTAGGAAAGAACATGAAGCAAGCTGCAGATTAGAATAAAGAACAAGATAAATAACTGAAGAGTAAGCAGGAATGGAATCTGTTCACACTGAGCTTTGTAACTCTGTTTAGAGATAGAGCAACTAGGTTTAGGACTTGACTCTACCACTTGACATTTTAAGTTTGTGTCTCCTTCACTGGAAAGTAAAAGAGATTTTCTAAACCATTGTCCTGTTTTCTAATCATACAGCCCTATTGGGCCCCAGGAGGGTAATAACAACTTCTGCCTGTAAACTGCTTTCTCATTCGGGTAGTGAACTGTTCTTCAGGACCAAGTCATGGGGATCAGCCATATTGATTGTGGCTGATTTATCCCAGGACCTCACCAGACCATAAAAACAGAAGCCAAAGACACACACACACACACACACACACACACACACACACGCACACACACATACACATGTGCACACACACACAGATGTGACCACACAATTGTCCCAAGGTCCCACCACCCCACCCCTACCCCCACCTGCTGTCTGCACACTGCTCTTGTTCCTCCTTGCCTGGCATTTTCATTGAGGCACCACCTTGTCTGTTTACTTGTCTCCACTGGGGTCAGCAATGCCTGTCTCTTCCTTTCATAGAGATGTGAGATCTGTTCCTCCTCTCTCTCCCCTTCTCCTTCTGATCTCTCCTTCCAACTCTCTTGGCCTGAGACTGATTCATTTTCAAGAACGTACAGCTTATCTGTTTACCATGTTTGAGGCAGCCAAAGGCTTTTAAAGATAATGGAAATCTCTCAATTGCAGTTTTGAGCTGCAAAGAATTTGCTAGATTTGCTGGTACAGAGAGTTACAGGAATGTTGTTCTAGTGCTTGTGGTGTGGAATCCTTAGAGGGTCAGAGATTGACCAGGAACATAGTCATATGAAAGTAATTATAATATGGCATTCAGGCGGTGGCTATTTTGAGGATGAAGAGGAGATACATCAAGTAATTTTTGCAGGAGAGGTGGTGATTCAGTCTTGAATGGTGAATGAGGGTTTAACAATAACAAAGCCCAGGAGTGTCAGAGGGCTTAGGCAGGAGTGACACCACATGCAAAGGACAGAAGCCTGAAAGAACAGCATATCTGGGCTGTGGATAAGTTCACTCTTACCCACAGATGGACAAGGTTGACTCAGCTGGTTTGACTGGCTGGGCAGGTGGCCTCAGTCCCCCACCCTCATTGTTTCACATTCCACCTGTGTCCTTCCTGAGACTGCCCCCTTCTTTCTGCTCAGGAAATCAATCATACTCTGTCAATACTAGAAAGATAAGTATGCTTTGCTGTCTAAAACATACAGGACAAGATCCTGGGTGTAGTTTCAGCATAAAATGTGAGCTTGAAGTGGGTGGAGGAGAGGAAGGGCTGGGGAGAAAAGACTGAAGGAGCCATTGGTCCAGGTTGCAGAGACCTTGGCTGCTGGATCCCATCAGCAAAGGATGGCTGTTGAGGAGTGGTGTGGTTAGACTCATATGGAAGACAGAAAAGAATAAGAAAGATGAAACCAAGAGACCAAAGTCCAGATGCAAAGTTGAGAAGGGCTGTGATCCCCGGAGGCTGGGGTTAGGTGTGGAAGGAACTTCAGCAGGGACTTCTGGTCCCAAGTGAGGAGTATAGAACAAGACACAGTCAAGCACTGTTTCCCAGAGGTCTGATCTGATGACATGTTCCATTTGCCAAGATCAGGAAGGCAGAGAGAGTAAGGGTTTGGAGAAGACCATCAAATCCTATTTAGAACCAATTGTTTTTTAGAGGTGCAAAGAAGCAGAGAGCAGTTAGAGACAGTGGTTTGAGGGTTGACTGCAAGAGTTCAGATGAGGAGAAAGAGCAGCATAAAACACTGAGAAGGGTGTTGTCTTTGGATGTCTTTGGAGTTCAATAAATATTTTATAGGCTACCCAAAGTACATGTAGTAAAGCATCATCCATGGCCTCAAACATTAGAAAGTCAGGGTTTTAGGTTCAATATGTATGAAAAGTGTTTGCAAGAATTATTGTTGCAGTAAGGTATAAAATTTTATCTGTAAGTTGATGTCTGTGTCATGGTTTGTCTGAGGTTTGACATAAAAATGAGAATTTCTTTCTTCTTGAGATCACTTGTGAGCCTTTAACCAAATTATAGGGCATGCTAAACATGCCATTAATTTATCAGTTCTTTTTTGCTTTTTATCCTGATTTATGTTAAGCATATTATTTTTTTAATTAGTCCAAAAAATGGAAGATGCATCTTTGTGGAAATAATCTTAGAAATTAAGAGAGTGGAGAAAATGCAGGAAAGTTAATATAGCTTGCTTAATTTTCAGAATGAAATTCCTTTTGAAAAGCATTTTCCTGTACATTGGCTACTTTGGGTTCATATACCCATGGCTAGTCTCTCAATCAGCTACTAAAGCTTAGAAGAAAGGAGTAAACATCTAAGAAAATACTTTAAATATTTGGAAAAATGCATAAAGCATTTTTAAAATATTCAAAATATTTAAGTAAATATTTACAGAACATGAATTTGCATGAAGAACTGCAAGATTTTGGTACTTTGGAAATTAAACTTTGGCATAAAAGATAAAATTTTAAAATTTGATTTTAATAGGCAGGTCAACGGTGCATATTATATGAAAATCTTTTATATGAGAAAGAATCGAGGAGCAGTAATTAGAATAATGGTGTCTTGTTTTACTAGGAATTTGCATATTTTACCAACACATAATATTTTAGAAAGTTCCTAGTTAATGTGTGAGATTTCAGATGCAAGTGCATTCAATTCTCTTCATTTAAAGATTTGAAATTCTATTCTTCTTTACTCATCTTTCAGCCAGTGGGATACAGATAATACATTTTGCTCTCTTTCCTCAGAAATTAAGGTGTTTACCCTTTTATGGGCTCAGAAGGGCTTTTCAAATTAACTTCCATTTTTACAGCTCTCCGTCTTGCATGTGTGAATTTACTGTGCAGACTTAGGAATGATGGAACTAACTTCAGCAGCCTCACTGCTGAATTACTCTGCTTTGGCGAGTGTAGAAACGCCTTAGCGATGTGGTTTAGACCTGGGTTTTAGCACTTTGGTGAATCTTTTTAGAAGAAGCCAGGATATGAATAAGTATGAAAGAGGCACTTGAACATAAAATGCATTTGTAAATTTCACTTAAAATCTGGAGCATTTGCAATTACACCTACCTGACTACAGGTTGTCTCCTGTAGGGGGGTAAAGTTATTTCTTTTGTAATGGTTTTCTTCATCTTTTAAGGAATCAGTGCTCCAGGTAGAGCTGTAAGTAAAATTACAATCCGAAAACCTGGCGGGCAATGGTTTTAATTAATAAAGTGAATATTTTAGCAAAATGTCATGGGTTATAATTGAAAGAAATCATTGGGGTCTAAAGAATACCTACTGAGGGCAGCCGTATTAACATTAATTTTGAGGTGGGGAAATTAATTTCCTGGACCCACAAAGCAGCAAGGGGAAGGTTTTCCTTCCTCCTAACTCTGGAGGGTTTGGGGCTTGGCCCTGTGAGACCCAAGTTATTCAGCCTGATTAACATACATATAATTAAAGTGTGCTAGCTAGAAAGGCAAAGCCAGTTTTATTGGGCTCTGCACTACTATGAAATAATTATGTCTCTTTTATGTACTTAAAAAAATTCTGGTTTTCCCTGGACATCATCCTGCTGCCTTCTTTAGGATTATTGCTTCCTGTTGTAAGAGACATTAAAGAGTTCAAAAGCTTTTCCTATTTAAACTAGATTTTCTTTCTGTTCATATCACCATTTTTAAGCCATGTTTTCATCACATGATAAGAAACACTGTAAATTATGGAGAAGATCCATCAAGAGACTCATTCCTTATAATGAAAAATTGCATAACTCAGTAAAAGTCAATTAAAAACCACAAACTTCAGAACCTTTTGCTCAGGGAAGATTTATTGTTATTGAAGGCATCTAATACAACAGATTTCGGGGGCCAAAAATTTAAAAAGTTTTAAAAATGCAGTTAAAGCTCGACAATAAACTTGAGTAGGATTTATACAATATCAAAGTAATACTAGTTCTCTAAAATGAAAAATTATTTTTTCTCTTCTTTTTAATATGAGATGTCAGGAATTTTATAACCATCTTAGAAATAATATCTGCTGTGTAGGATACTTATTTTCTATTTTCCTTGTGGGACTTAAATGTCTTATTCTTTGGTTGTGCCTATGCAGTGAAAGTCTACAAATTAAATGAAAGAAATCAGGATTTCTTTTCTTTATAAAGCTTAATATCTAAATAACTGAAATAAGATAAAATGTTATCTGGCTGTTTAAAGATACAGCCAACAGGTTACTTGAATGTACTGTCATATGCAAGTGTGTGTAATTTTTTAAAAAAAATAAACACTAGCTTTGTTTCTTTAGAGACATCAAATGCTGCTTGATTGGCCAAAAGTAAAATGTCAACTTTCTGAAACCAGTATCTGTAACACTTATTTTCCAGTGGATTTTCACACCTCCAAGATAAATTTAAGGAGCAACATTTATCTTTAAAAATCAAATATATCTATTCTCCTGTTTTGAGGTTAAGAGCCCACCAGTGCAAGTTTTAAACTCTGTTCAAAGGCTTAGGTAAGGTTCAGCAGTCAGGCATGACAAAAGCAGTGCCAACTAACAGTGCACACGTGACATGCTTCCTACTGAAATTAACACTGCCAAATAAAAAGGAGGAATTGTGCCCTTTTTAATAACAAAGAATGAAATCGCTAGAATTCTTCAGATTTGGAATTCCAGCAGTGTTCTAGTGTTTTCTTCTTGATGTGACAAGAATGAATATAAAAAAAACATAAACCTCATTTAAATAAGCGGTCCTTTGACTTCGTAAGATTCAACATCAAATAGAACACATTCTAAAAATTCAAGATCAGTAAAATAGAGCTGAGGAGAAAATATGACAGGAGTGGGACAATTTGAAATGCTTTGATTGATCTTAACCTATTAGCATTAACTTTGTTCATTTTTATTCAGACTTGCCACTTCAGTGGACTACTAGGTACCAGATATTTCACATTCAAATATTTGACTTTGACCTCATAAAAAGTCCCTTGGGTCTATAATACTTTTATTCTTGTATAATCTGAAACAAATCCTTTCCTCTTCAAAACCAAACAGAACATGTTACACACACAGTTGACTATTTAGAAAGCACCCAATTAAATCCTACTTCATTCCTTTACTCTAAAAATTCCATCTAGCTGGTGTGTAAAGTACTCATCACATTAAATGTGTAATGTTCACAAACCCTGATGGTCCTATCTAACCTAGACAATATCACCTTTCTTGAGAAGGGTCCTAAAAATGTTTCAAGGTTTGCTTTTTTTTTTTTTTTTTTAAAAAATGACACCAGAAATCACAGTACAAGGCAGATAAATCTACTTTAATTCTCACATGTAAAAGTTACACATCACAAGAGATTGGACAGTAGCTTAGCAGTAACTGACAGCTATAGTGAAAATCATTTTCATAAAAAAATAATCTAGATGCGGTCATCAGAATTTTTGGTCTACTTAATGTTTGAAAATCGACTTTTATCCCTGCTTGAAGGATTTGCCATTATGCCTTTTTTTTTTCTCTCACTGTTGCCTATTAATATTCTTTGGAGGAAGGAAAGCAGAAAATGTTCATTTCCAAGAGTTTGTCCTTTGGTAGCAAGCAGAGAACATTTTTCATTTGTATGATTTAAATAACCTGTACAGATATGAAACTTTGTGACATTATACTTTAGTGTAAACTAAAGAGTGACAAGCAATTTTTTCACTCTGATAAAACAGCAGATTTTGTAAACTCCTTAAGGATCCAAGCATTTTCCCATTCTATTTGCAAAGTCATTCAGAATCCATTTTGACCTCAGTTAAAAAACAAAAACAAAAAAACCCACCCCTAAACACTATATATTACACTATAAAACCCTGTAGTTAAAAACTGATCAGGTCTGTTTTCAACATATACATTTCAAATACAAAGATTTCAATCTATGTTAAAGAAAACACATTTGAATGGGCTCCGACAAGTTTATTTGTGATGAAACATCTCATGCTGTCATGCAAGACCACTACCTATCACTTTTACTTCTAAGATTCTGGGCAAAACAAAAACAAATTAAAAAACAAAGTCAAACAGAAGAGACATTCACGATATCAACAGCTCTCCAATTGAGCTGAAAAATTATTTTCCAAAAGAAATATTCGCATAGATTAAAAAAACACACGCATAATATTTACAAAAAATATTTAATTAAAAATATCTTATAATTACAGTAGTCTATTAAAGCATATACTTTCTCACACTTATAGAACATCTCTCTCTATATATACATGGTATGAAATGTCACTCAATTATCTATACAATATGTAACATTCTTGCAGAGAAAAGTTCCCTGCCCCATTATAATCATCTATTTTAAACAATAGATGCAAAAGAAATATCTACAATGCTCTGGGGTATATTAGTAAAGCTTCAAAACAAAAATTGCGCTCCTTGGTCACAAAGTAGCCTTCTAAAGTCAGGTTTATTCTTGATCTTCTATTTATCAGTCCTGTCACACTTAAGCTTAAAAGTTTAACTGCACCTCCAAAAAACACAGAAATGTACAATTCACAGCGGTTATAAATGAAGAGACAAAAGAGAATACGTATGTAAAATGTTTATGAACGTGCAAAAAAAAAAGATGAAAGTTTTTTTTGTTTTGTTTTTTCCTCTCCCCTCTCTTGGAATGACGAGCGAAAACGTTTCTAGATTTGCTGATTTAATTTTTTTTTTTTTCCTTTCCTCCGGTGGCTTTTCCTCTACCGTCTGCTCTTCCCCCTCCCTCTCTAGAGCTCCTGGCTCGGGCTCAGGCGGCTGCACACCTGTGGAAGAGGAATGAATAGAGGGGGTGTGTGAACCTTCTCGCTGCAGACTAACTGGCGCCACCGACCAAACTCAAGACATGCTTGATCAACAACCCAAAACAAACCACCAGGTCAGACAACACCCGCAGCCCGCGCCCGCGCCATGCGCCGGGGAGGCCAAGGCGGCTGGGAAGCGCGGCAAGAGAACCCACTGCGGGTCCTTTTTGTGGGAGGACCTAGCCGGGCAGCTCTCATGGCCACCAGGTGCCCTCCCACGGGGGAGGGCAGGGTGCGACCGTCGCCCACCCAGAGAGAGGAGCGGGGCGAGGGCTGCCCATTCTCCCCCGAGTGCACCCCGAGTTCGAAAGTGAAGCCCAGGTTCATTTGCTCGGCGGGTGGCAGCGTCAAAGAAGGTGTCCGTGTACTCGGGGAGTTTACACTGAGAAATGCTGGGGGCAGAGAACACGGCGGTGCCTGGCACCGGAAGCCCCTGGCAAGGGGCGCCCCTTAGACCGGCCCCGGAGACGGCAACGCGCGCTCACCTGGACCGCGCGGCTCAGCGGCACAGAATGCTGTCGCCCTGCTTGTTCACCGCGCCGGCCTGCAACAGCAACCAACGCCGAGGGAGAGGTTAGCAGGCGCGGATCGCGCTCGGAAGCCGGGCAGGCGCGCCGCCGCCCCACCCCGTCCGCAGCCCGGGAAGCCCCCTCCGCGGAGCCGCAGGCTCGGGGGCGCACAGCCCGAGTCCCGCCCCGCGCGCTCTCCCGAACCCCGCTCACCCACCGCCGGGAGAAGGAAAGGAGGGACTGTCACTCCTGGCCGGGAAGGAGGGGACCCCTGCGTCCCGCCGCCCGCCCCAGCCCCGCGGGACCTCTCACCGGGTCGGTGTTGAGCGCTGTTAGCGGGGTCCGCGGCGGCGCGGCCGGGCAGGTCCCCGCCGGGAGGTGCGGCGGCGCGGGCGGGGGCGGCTGTCTGAGCAGAGCGGGGTGCGTCTCCAGCGCGAGCTGCAGGTCCAGGATGTAGTCGATAACGTGCTGCAGGATCTCCACTTTGCTGACTTTCTTGTTGGGCGGGATGGTGGGCACCAGCCTCCGCAGGCGGCTGTAGCAGTCGTTCATATCGCACTGCAGGCACAGCGCCGGCTCGTCGGCCGCCGCCTCGGCCGCCTTGCAACGCGCTGCCGCCGCGGAGCCGCCCAGGCTGTGGCCGTGCTCGGCCAAACAGCGCAGCGCCAGCTCCCCGCCGCCGCAGCCCGACGGCGCCTTGCGGCCCGAGGGGCGCACGGGGCTCACCGCCTTCATCGCGCGCGCTCTGCGCCCTGCGCCCTGCGCCCTGCGCGAGCGGACCCGCCGCGGCGAGCTAGGCGGGCAGACACGTTCCGGGCTCCCGCCCGCGGCCGGCTGCGCTCCCCTCGCCCGCGCGCTCGGGGCACCGAGGCTCCTCAACAACTGACAAGGGGAATCGCTCGGGTTCTTTACTCAGTGGGCAACACCCGGCCCAAACCAAAAGGCAAGAAAAATCAAAACCACCAGGGTTGGGAAAAGTAACCCACCCGGATACCCGAGTCGCTCGTTTTAGGAGCGCAGACTCAGCCGGATTGCCGCCGCCGCCGCCGCCGCCGCCTCTGCGCGCCCCTCCGGCCCGCGATCTCCGGCTTCACACCGGCTCCCCACCGCGCCTCCTCCACTCCGCGCTCCGCCGGCCGCGCAGCTGTATTTATAGAGCCGCGCGCCCCGGGGGCGGGGCCAGCGCGCGGGCCGGGTCCCCGCGCGAGCAGAGCCAGCAGAGCGGAGCGGGGCTGGGCGCGCGGGCGAGTGCGCAGAGGGAGGCGGCGCGGGCGGGGGCTCCGGGCGGTGCTGGGAGGCGGGGAGCCGGGCCACCCGAGTGCAAGGATGGGCGGGGGTCGGGAGTGGCCAGCCAATCAGGAGGGCAATGCCACCTCAGGGAATGACGCTCAGGCCAATGGGAAGGGCACTCCATTCCGTCAACGCCAGAGGTCGGGGCTCTGAGAAAGGAGAGCTGGGTGGGAGTCGGGCCAGGCTTGTGTGTGCCCTGGGGAGAGAAGAGAGAGAAGTTCCTGCGAAGAACTGCGGGAATGTGAGGCTGCGATTCTCGCTTCTCTGGCCTAGGCTGCCCAGCGCGCTGGGCCCTGCTCGCCGAAGCCAGCCCGCCTCTAGCGAGGCGCCCAGAGACCCGACCCCGCTCCATCCCGGGTTCCTGTACCTGAAGAAAGGCCGGCTGTTCCACACGTTCCTTCTCCTCTGCATTTCCCCCCTCGGATTCACTATCGCCTTTTCACAATTGTTGAAACCATAATGATGGAATAGAATGTGTAGCCTTTTCTTTCTTTTTCTTTTTTTCTTTCTTTTCTTTCTTTCTAAAAGCAAAAGAGAAAAGAATGCCAAATCAAACGCAGTATTGCTTTGCCTCCTTTTTGGAGGATATGTAAATAAAACAAAAGCAGGTTTTCCTTTAACACATCTAGATGCAAAATTGGACTGAAGAAATGGAATTGCACATAAATGACAGCACGTAAAGATTAAAAATGCATGGACACGGAATATTTAAAATTCCAGCATGACATAATATTAATCTGTCTTTGTAAAATTCATACCTGTAACTTAACTTAGACCATTCGTGCACGATTTCACGTATTAGTCAGCGTACCCCGCTTTCAATGAGGTGATAAGCACACCCGGTCTCCTCCCGCAACAAAGCGTTCTGTTAGATTTCTAAAGGAAGAGTCTTCCTTCAAGGGTTCAAAATAAAACTGCAAGAGGAACTCTGGTGGGGCGTTGTGTGTACCCTTCAAGCAATCATTGAGCCCTGTAGGTGAGAAAGGAGCAGCAGAACTCTCAGGTAACAGGGAAATGAATTTTGAGCGCGCTAGCCGACCCTCCTACCTTTAGGCACTCTTGGAGATGAATTCACCCAAGAATTTTCGTCCTTTAGTACTTCACATGGATTGGTGCTTTCGTTTCCCTTCAAAATTGAGTGAAAGAGATGTGGACTTCATTGCTTCCAGGATTCTCTGTGGTGACTGCCTTTTCTTCTGGTCTGCCTCTTCCACCACTGAAATACCTGAATCAGGCAGGTATATTGTTTAGCTATGTAGGTAGGCTGATTACACTAGTATCCTCAGAGCGCATTCCTTTTTTCTGATGAAATGAGGAACAAACTGCTGGTTTCACAGGTAGATGCAATATTTTTTCTCTCCCCTCGTCCTTACACGTTTACTGTCTCTGATAATTATTTAGAAACAAAGGCCACTCTCATTTCCTTATTGCATACATAGTGTCCATGCAGATTTATCAAGAAAATCAGAATTATAAAACCTCAAAGGTTTTTTTGTTTTAAAGACAGGCTTAATCTTATGCATTCTAAAATTAATATAAATGCACACAGGGAGAAGAGTGTGAGTTTAGATGGAAAGTTTGAGGTGTGAACCCCATTGGGTTATCTTAGAGACCGTTTTGTCAGCGCAGATGATAAGGATAAATGGATACATGTACAGATGTTTAATGCTATCAATTTTCTCTCCTGTAGAGTCTAAATATTGTTTCCAAAGGAAAACTTCAATTTTTTTTCCTCTTTGGTGAGATTTAACTATGTTAATATAACCAGGGCACATCTATATTTGAAAATGTCGTATATCTCAACTTGACTTGATGAAAATTTTATATATATATATATATATATATATATATATATATCTCACAAATGAACAACCATAACCACCTTTCTGGATTTTGTTAAAGCTTCTGAGAGCCATGCTCTGGTGTGGGATGTGCCTAATGCCAAAGTTTCAGGTGTGGTGGAAGTGCTGTCTCTGAGGGATTGGCATAAAGTTAGGAAGGCTGAGTTACTGCAGGGACAGAGAATCCAAAGGAATTTACTTCAGTCACCTGATAGTGGGCACTGAGGAAAAATATGTGATCTCCAAATCCTACCTGCAGAGTAGGCAGAAGTAAGTATTGTATTCTGTGTTTTGAGGGTTGGAAGACATTAAAAAATTAAAGTTTCACACAAAGTTTCAGAGAGTGGGAATGAGGAATGTGATTCTGTGCTTTTTGGTGCCTGAAAGTAGAGGTTACTAGCAGCTACACAATGTATGTTTTTGTATTCTTAGGCATAGGCATTTACGTGAGTCAATACTGAAGTCATAAAAGGCTCCTGGCACTGATGGTTCAAAACAGGAATTTATTTGGCAATGATCAGATTTTGAATGAACCTTGCAAGTTACATTATTTCTACTGTGAAAGAAGGAAGTTTAGCTTGCTGGTGACTCTTCCTTTTACATCAGAGTGCTTTGTTCACATTTGTAAAAATGAGATGGGCTAGCCCAAAGTTTAATGCCTTGGATGTGCTAGAGATGCTCAAAACATACCTCAAAAGGAAACTGGGATGAAACATTCATAGGAGAATTGCTAGGAAGTCTTGGTAACCAGGGTCTTGTATCTATTATGTCTCTAGACAAAGTGATATGCAGCACTATCTCTGGAGGCTTTCTAAATGCCAAGCAGTCCCTTGTTGAACCCATAGCACCCTGGCTCTTAGATTTCACAATCGCCTTGTGTTTACATGGGGCAAGAGTATCCAAGTATATTGTGCTATTCAACCCAAATGCCTTTTTAGGACTTGATACTTCTTTCTCTAAAGTCTGCCAGGAAACAGCGGGTGGGTGTAGACGCACAGAAAAATATGTGTTCCCATGCTTGGTCACTCTCTAGATGTGAGTAGTCACTGAGGGAGCCACATGCATTCTTTCAGGGCAGAAGAAACCAGTATTTGCTTCTGCACGTCTTTTGCTGCTAAAGAACAAGTTGGGCAATGTGGCGATTCCAGCTCAAGGCTGCTTTATCAGGCAGCAGCATTACAAACTTACTTGTGTTACCTTTGGATTACTGATTTTGGTCCCTGAAACACTGATAACCTCTTGGTTTGCCCTGTCTTAGAAAAGGCTTATAGGACGAGGATGTTATATATTGAACATACGAGCCAGATGGGGCCATCAAAAATGCCTTATTTCAGGAAATTTAAAGGGGATTCTGTTTGAGAACCAATTGACTTTTAAAAGGGCCTTGTTAGACAGATTAAGAAAAGAAAATGGGAAGAAAGATGCAACATTTTTACCTTAGGAGAGGGGATGGGTCAGCAAGTCAGACAGCCTGGGTTTCAGTTTTGGCTTCTTTGCTTACTGCTTCTGTATCATTATATTGGATTCTTAAAAACCTGTGCCTTTCACATATGAAATGTAGATAAAAAATTGTATCTGATTTATGCTGATTATGTGTTTATGCAATACATATGCACTTGGGTAAATATTTTCTATATGGTCTCCTCATGCATCGTTGTATTAATTTGTCAAAGCAGGGTCTGGTGTGTAACAAATAGTGTTAAAATGTATTGTCAGTTTTGGGCAAATATTATCTCTCAATCATTGGCTTTTCTTTTCATTCACTTAATTTCTTTTGAGACATTGTTACTTGTATGCAGTCCAATTTATCAATTTGTCCTTTTACAGATCATGTGTTTGGTATTGTATTTATCTAAGAAATCTTTCATAAGCGAAGGTAACAAAGATATTCTCCCATGTCTTCTCCTAGGAGTTTTATACTTTTTAGGCTAGTTGCTTCTGTGGCATGTAACTTCTGCATTTATATATGGCGTAGGCACAAAGAAGAGTTCTGCAACAGGTATAATGCGCATATTGGATACTCCTCAGTATGCTGTGAAGTTTATGCTGTTATCAAAGTAGCTTGTAATATTATTTTTATACTAGAGAGACAATACGGTATTTACAAATGTGAATCTGATTTATTTCACTTATGAGGATAGAGTAATAAGATCCAAAATGTGTAATAGATGTTGTAATCATGAAAGGGAAAGAAAGTGCTCTAAAGGATAGAACTGTATGCATGTTTAAGTGCGCAAGATAGATAACCATACTACTAAGTTTTTGTTAATTTATCAAACAGAATGGTTTATACTGTCATTGTTTGATTGTCCACTTTTTATGCTTTGATTTTGTTACTTGAACAATTACTTCTAAGATAACAATATGTAATTCATCAACTAGTGATTTCTTACTGTGTTTTTTGAAATTCTGTATTATTTCTACCATTTTTTCTGTTTTGCTTTTTTTCTTTACATAAAACGGTGGTTTGCAATAGATAAAATAGTTATGAAGATGCCAAAGAGATCAAGTACTTGTTTTAGCTCATCTTTATCCTTAAAAAACTCATAACAAGAATTATTATTGTTACTACTTAAAATTAACCCTACTAGACATTAATGTACATTTATCTGTACTCAGTATTCTGATTTTGCTCAGTTATTACAAGTGAAGTCTTCACTAAGAACTGTTCTATTTGTAGCACAAATTGTTGTTAGATTCACCCAAGTGAAAGGATTTTTGTATTTTCCTTTCCTCTAAAGAGTTATAAATGATTCTAAAATACAGAAAAAAATCATATTTAAATATATTTTAACTCCTTAGAGGAAGGACACTGACTAAACAGTAAATCCTTTCACATCTTGAATCCTGTGTGTCCATCTCAGTAAATCTGCCTTCAGTGAGAGAAGAAAGCTTTCCCATTTTGTTGATATCTAGGTCAGGGCTCCCAAGAACTGATACAATGTTCAAGACAATTGTGATTTTCCCCCTGAGGAACTGTGCAGATATTTTTACTCCCCAGCGCACAGCTGTCATTAGTTGTGAGATGGCCTATGGCGTCCATGAACTTCATACGTATAGTGGAAAATGCCTATGTGTAAAGCAGGTGAATGGTTTGAAAATATCACTTTTATGTGAAATAAAGTAGTATGTATTTTTTCTACTAGCAAAACATTTGCAGCTAATCTCTAACATTCAGCTCAGAAATCTATATATCTATATCTACATCTATATCTATATCTATATATATATCTTTATCTGTATTGGTAAGTCAGTGTTACATAGTATAATTTAAAGAAAATTGCCTCAGGAGGAATTACAGTAAAACTATTTTTCCTTGAAGATAATAAAGTCAAAAGTGTATAATATTTAAAGACCAAAAGCTTTAATTAGTGATCTCTTCTTAAAATATAACTGTTTGACAAAATAATGTAAGTTTGGTAAAGCATTTATACTTTATCTGATGTAACAATTTTACCATTTTTGAAACATCTTGTTCACTGAATCAACATTATTGTATGATGCTCTGTTTACAGTATGTTTTAAAAATAAGTAACATGAGTATTACCAGGAAAAAATATGACAACAACAGTGACAAAGTGCAAAAATGCAAATATGTTGTCACCAAGGCTCGTGGGCGCAAGATTGGAGTCATATGATATCAAAATAACTTAAGGAAAACTTTTCTAACATTAGTCATCAATGCATTCTTCTATGTTTATCAAGAATCTACAACTTGTAACATATATGATGATTTTGCCTTTTGGCAGATTGCTAAGTGGATGGTGTTTGGCACCTTCTATCCATGCCAGTTAACTTTCTCTCCAGAACTGCCAACTCTAATCTCTGGTTATGTAGTTGAAACAATGATAATGTTTTCTTTATCCAGCTTCTAGTAAAGTCATCCTTGTATACCACATGACTTACTTGCTTAAAACCTCTATATTATGCATTCTACCAAACCTAACTCTTTAGCTCTAAGACACTGTTAACTAATCTTTCTTTAAAGCTATTTCAATTGAATTAAAGTTGACTCAAGCCAATCCAAAACAAATATGTATTGTTCATCTGTTATATGACAGGACTATGTTTAAAAAAACAGTCCTTTAATCTTGTGGAGCCTGCTGTTTATAACATTTTTAAACAAATTAAAAATCAATTAATGTACCAATTTGGGCTTGGGCAGGGTATGGTGAAGGCAAACACCAGAGCTCCAGTCAAAGGACACTTCGTAGAGGAAAAGTTGCAAGCACTGAATGCTGAAGAGTGACTTCATCATTGAAAGACATGTGCAGCAGCTTGGAGGAGTGAAACTGCAAGGTTCTCCCTAGTTCTGTCTGCTTCAGTTCAAACATTACTTTCCTTACATTTGGTCAGTACTTCTCTTCCTCATCTCACAAGAGGCTTCCCATCTGGTGTCTTCCAACCCAGTCACCAACTCTTTCAAAAGGTATTGCAGGACTTAGTAATGCATGCTTTCTTTTTCCAAGAAGCCATTTAGCCTTGATTTCCTGACTATAATTACTTAAATGTAGCATCACTGATTTTCTAATTTGTAATACAAGTATATACATATTGTAAAAATACCAGAGTATATAAACCAGAAGATGAAAATAAAGGCCATCTATGAACCCATAACTAGACATAAGCTCTATTAATTTTTGTTGCACATGCTTCCAGATTTTTACTATGTATTGTGTTTCTTGAGCAGAAAGTGTAGTGTGCAATACTTATTCTTGGAAATTTAGTTTTTTACTTCACATAACAGATATATTTCCTAAGCAATACTTCTTTGTGTCATCATTTTTATGGTTGTGCAGTATTCTCACTCATGAATGAGACATAGCTTATTTATAAAATACTTAATTCAAATATGTTCACTGTTTCCATTTTTTCCTATGTGGTCTTATCATGTCTGACATGCTTCTTTAATCTCAAATTACACAACATTTTGCATTTGTTGATATCATACTGTGCAATTATTTTCAAGCTACATCAGTGCTACAGTTTGGGTGTGTCCCTAAAATTCACATGTTGGCAACTTAATCTTTAGTCATATCTTAATGGAGGAATGCGATTACATCATGAAGTCTCTGTCAGTCATGAGCTAATAGATTAATCCATTGATGAACTAATGAATTAATGGAATAGTGAGTTATCATGAGAATGTTTTCTTATTTAAAAACAAAACAAAACAAAAAACAGATTGGCCATCTTTTGTGAGTCTCTTTATCACATGATGCCCTGGTCCACATTGGAATTCTAGAGTCCATGCCAAATGCACTAAGAATACCCTAACCAAATACAACGTCTTGACCTTGGCCTTCCCAGTCATTAAAACTGTAAGAAGTAAATTTGTTTTCTTTGTGAAGTATCTGGTCTTAAGTATTTTATTTTAGCTACAGGAAACTGACTGACAGGATTATATGTTTTCAGTCTTCCACAAAGTCCAACAGTGTTAGAGACTAGGCCAATTCTTCTTTATCTTTTATAAACCAGTGAATGGAGTTATTCAACTGTTTATTGGACTGCTCAGATGGATTGGCACAATCTTCTGGGAAGACACCTTAATGAAGAGTAGGGGTGACCTGCAGACTTCGCACATGTTCAGGGAGTGGGCCAGCCTGTTGAAACTAGAGCCGAATTGTAGTAGATCCACTGGATTAGCTGTTGTCACAAGAAAGTTCCAGTCTACTTAGCCAGAAGTTTTAGGAAAGCTGCTAGAACTTTAAACTGCTTTGCTAGATAATCTGTCTTAGACCCTTTCTGGTCACTGGAATTAATACCCAACACTCACAAGGAGAGGTTTGCTTTGGCCTACATTTGTAGTCCATGTTCAGCTGGGTCCAAGAAAGAAAGCAGCATGGTGGAAGGGCATGGCAGAAGAAAGTTGCTCACAACTGAGAAGACAGGAAGCAGAGCGAGCAAAGAGAGGAGTCACAGAGAGAAAAATACATACTTCAAGGTCACATGGCCAGTGACCCTTCTGATCAGGCTCTTCCTGTAGCTAGGTCCCACTTCCTAGCACCACACTCAGCTTCTGACCTCATTAGTGGCTAAATCTCCTGACGTGTGCAGCAGCCCTATGAGCACTTCTACAGGCCCCAGTTCTGAACACATGAGGCTTTGGGGAGACATTCTAGACTGAAGCCATAACGTCTTTTTAGGAAACTCATGGGGACAGAAAGCCAAGCATGTGACCTGCAACAAGAAGATGAAGTGTAACCTATACAATGCATGGGATCATGTTAGAGCTTCTGCTGCTCTTGGAAGTTCTCCCTCTCTACTAGGGGTTCATTACTAGACCAAATTGCCTATTTTTTTCTTCTGACTCTTTATTTCCATGTAAAAGCATCGCCCGCAACTAAAGCATAAATGTAGGTGTGAGCGTATCAACAGTAAAGTTTACATCCTTTCTGCACACCAACTAATCACCCCTGTTAGCTCAAGGCATTTTACTTCCCTAGATCAAACCAGCTTTCTTTTGAAGTGCATAGTGACCACCTTACTTGTAATCTTGTAACAAAAAATAAACTGTAGTAGTCAAAACATAATCAAGGCAAATAAAGAGGGTAGCAATTTTTATTTAGTCTGTTTTTAAGAGATTTGAATGATCATTCATTTGCCAGTCAAATACAGAGCCATGTAACTTAGATAGATATAGGGGTTCATAAAATAATAAGAGAGTAGAAATGGCTAATATACTATCAATATAATTTGCGTAGTTTGGCAAAATCTGTCTTAAAATTGAAATATCCTTAAGGTAAAAATGACTTTATTTTCTGAATTGGAACATGATCAATGTTTCAAGTTTCTGCTGAGACAGTTTTATAATCCAAGTGGTCAGGAATCTGTTATTTAATTTCTGAAAGGACATAAAGCAGCAATTACAGAAGGGTCCCCTTCATGCTGCCATGGTGTATTTTGTGACCACTGGGCTCCTGAGGCATCTTTGTATCTGTTCTGGCAAGCTGAGGGTGGCTGTTGGAATGGTATGTGACAAAGGAGAGAGAGTTGGCTCAAGTTTCCTTGCTGTTCTCCTTTCCTTGTGAACAAAAATTCTACATCTAGAATGATATGGTTTCACTTCTTTCCCACTTTATTTTTGTAATTCTACCAGTGATGGTAATGCTTGCTGAATGAAAGCTATTTTGTCATCTCAGGAGCAGAATTCGTATCAGTGATTGGGAAATATCCAAGCACTAACGGAAAAAATAACCACACTTCTCAGAGATAAGAGAGGAAAGAAAACACAGAAGGATCCAGGTCAGACATAAGGAAAATAAATGCAAGGAGCCAAAAAATGTTAGAGATGGTGTTTTGAACCAATGTGCTATTTAAATGGCAGTTGCTGGAACATAACATATTTACTAGAAAAACACAAAGGATTTATTCTATATTCAAATATCTAAATTGAAATATTATAATCTGTGTGTGAGGTTGAACTGGAAATTATTTAAGTCCATTCCAAATAAATATGATTCTATGGCCTTCTTACACCACTGAGCATGCTATTTTCTCGTAATTTGAAGTCTCCAATTAGCTCTGCAGTTGCAGACATAGTAAAATGCTTCACTAGTCTGCACTTTTAAATACCTAATACCTCTTTAGTGCCAGTAGAAAGAGATAAACTGGCATGTTGGTGGTGAAGGTACTTGGCCTATGTCAATAATACTAATATTTCATCTTGTAAAAGATCCAGCATTTCTTTTAAAGTGTCCAGTTCATTGTGTGCATGTCTCATACATTACTATCCAGCACAACAGGCTCTCCTATAACTTGGAAGACATTTAGGGACTGTATTGTTGAAATACAATGAATAGTTCTAAGATACCAATTCTAATTTCCGTGACTCACCCAAGAAAGACAGTCCCATTACTCTGTAGTCCTATTGATCAGTCAAAATCTGGTTAATTTCCACATGCTAGAGACTATTTGTATAAAATTTCTGGCAACTCACTTCATATACATGCCAAGTACTGTCAAACTGGATCTTCCAATTAAATGAGAAAACAGATAATTTCCCTACAACTATAGTACTTTAACTCCCCAGTTTAGAGAAGTATATGTATTCACTCTTGCATCTTTCCAAATATCTAAAGTACTTAACCTTTGAAGATGCTTCAATATATTGTATCATTACTCATTTATTAACTATCAATTTTCTCTAGGTACTTTCACTTCCTGTGGAGATCACAATCTTCACAGTAACAATATGGCCTTAGTCTGTTTTGTGCTCTGTAATAGAATACCACACACTGGATAATTTATAATGAAAAGACTCATATTTGGGGAGGTCCAGTATCAAGATGCTACTGTCTGGCCAGGACCTTCTTGCTGTGTCCTTCCATGGCAAAAGGACAAAGAGAGGGCAGAGGAAAATGATTACCTGAGAGTAAACCAAATCAGTCCTTTCATAAGGAACCTACTCCTACAATTAATCAGTCCAGTCTCACAATAATGACATTAACCCACTCATGAGGAAAGGGACTCAGTGACACAAACATCTCTTCTAAGTCCCATCTATTAACACTGTTGTCTTAGAAATCCAACACATTGTTGAATCAGTACCCAATACATTAACTGTTGTCTTAGAAATCCAACACACTTGTCTTAGTACCCAACACATTAACTCAGGGAGTCACATTCAAACCACAGCAAATACATATATTTTATCCTGACTAAAATGTTCTTTGGGATGACATTATACAAATCTGAGTTATTTTAAGGGTGTGGTAAAATAAATACTTCTTGGATATTGTTAAAAATTATTGACAAAAATAATTGTACTGACGAAATGGGAGGAATTGAAGTTAGGCTAGCTGGTCCTGAGTGTGGATCTGTGCAACATTCTTCTGAGTAAGTGCTTAAAATGTAGGTAGATTTCTGAGGACCACTCTGCTGATAATTTAGTTTAGGTAATTCTGATGGAGGAACTCAAAAACCATATCAAAAAAACAAAACAAAACAAAAAACAATCATAACTCTGAGGAAGGAAGTTTACAAGTTTGATCGCAGATTGAGCAATTTAGCAACTTAGTGAGACCCTGTCTGAAAATAAATAATAAAAAGGGCTGACCTTGTAGCTCAGTGCAAAGGACCTGAGTTCAATTCCCAGTGACACAAACACCAGTAAGTTTATAGATACATTTAAACAAACAATGCACATAGCAGTTTTTATCATGACTACAGGAACATGTGGATAATTTGAGACCATTTTTTGAGTTATTTGTGTAGCACTAACTCAATATCCATATGCTTTTGGGGAAAACCAAGAGCATATGGATATTGATGATGGTGATGATGACAGTGTAGTGGTAACAGTACGTAGCAGCTGCTGTTTATTGAACTCCACTAGGTTTAAGAAATTTATTCACTACTTCACTATGTACTGCACACTATGGAGAAGCTTTACATAGAGATATAATGTTTACTTTTACAACAATCCTGAGAGATATCATCTCAAAACGAAACATTACATGAGATCAGCTAGGAGTTGCCATCAGTGGAATAAATGCTAAGAATTTATTTATTTATTTATTGGTACCAAGCATTGAACTCATGACCTTGCACTTGCCAGACAGGTGCTTATGTCCCTGAGCTAAATCCCTGGCCCATTGCTAAGAACTTTAACGGAGCATCAGAGGCAAGTCCATCAGAGGCAAAGGGATTAATAACCTATATCTACAGCTGTATCAATATCAATAAGGTGTATGTATATACTCTTAGAATTTTAAACTACTGATCCCTTAGTAGAAATTTTAGGATCCTGGCATATTTTCATGCTTAGTATCAAGCTAGGCGTGGATAGGGGAGAAATTGTTAAAAATATATTTTTAAAAGACTCCGTGATGAGCAGGGTAAACTGGTTCTCCAGATATAGCCTCTTAGGAGAGAAAGGAGGAGTAGCACTTACCCAGCCAAGTTTCACTTTGGAAAACTCCCAGTGCAGCGTAGCCATGTTGCAGCTTCAGCACCACCGATTGTAGCCAGCAAAAGCGAGGGTGGAGCCCTTTCCTGACAATGAAAACTCTTCACAGAGTTTCGTGAGAACAACATGAGCTCACTCCCTAAAAAGATCTCAAAATTCAACAGAATTATAAATCATGAGAAACAGATTATTCGCTCTGGTACTTCATTTTAAAAACCTAAGTTATCTAGAACAGTTATCCTTGGAAGAAACTGAACCACTGCAATATAATGCTAGCTGAAGATAAAACCAACTGATGTGGGAGAAAATATGATTTATAATCTGTAAAATAGGCTAAAATTTCATTTGCTGGAGTTCTGAGGAACTAGTGAGACCAGATCCCTAATGCTGGTTGCAGGACCTGCTCTGCTCCTTACAGCCTCTGGTAGGGTTCACCTGATCTCTGCTTCAAGCCACAAGAGTGCTGAATATGCAACACTGATTTATAGCCTTCCACTCACCCCCAACTGTCAGTGATTCTAATTAATTAACATGCCTGTTGACATGAAGTCTGGTTTTCAAACAAATTTATGTTATGGGCCATTATGGCTTGCCTTCTCTGAAATTGATAGCAGTTCCTCCAAGCTAGTTTTTAACTTACGGTTGGTAGCATGTTGAAGGACAAAGGGAAAACTGCTGGTGTTTTGGGACTGCTCTAGAACACCAAGGCAGAAGGAGGAAGAAGGCTCTTCGATCATCCAGGCTTTGCCCAAAGTGATTGAACGGAGGCTTTGCAAAGCACATTTTGTGGAACTGGCCTATGAAATGACTATGTGTTACAGAAGAAAGAGAAGTCATAGTTAATTCTGTAAAGTTTGTTCTTCACAACTATAAAACAGAGTTGACATTTGTTGACAAGAACTGTACAAGAATCAGTTTTGCACATACTAGAGATGACTACTAAGCCAGGAGTGGTGGTGCATGCTTGTAACCCCAGCCCTCCGGAAGTCTGACGCAAGAGGATTGCAAGTTCGAGGCCAGCCTGGGCAACTTAGCAATTAGCAAAGTTCTGTCTCAGGAAACACACACACACACACACACACACACACACACACACACACACACACACACAGAGATGAAACAGTAACAGAGGCTGAGAATGTAGTTCTGAGTGAAGGCCCTGGGTTCAATTCCATATATATGCTTTCTAGACATCTAAATGGCAGTGTTGAGTAGGTAATTGGACATAAAAATCTAGAAGTCAGATTGGTATTCATGCTAGGGATATAAATTTGGTATAATCATCTCCATCTAGTGGTATATAAAACTGTAAGAGTGGATCAGGCCTTCCAGGGAGAGCAGCTAAGTAGGGAAGGGTTCCAAGGTCTAAGACCAATCCTGCATCACTTCAGTGTTCAGAGGTTGGGGAGAAAAGAAAAGGAGCAGCCACAGAGTGTGAGGGGGTGTGGCCAGTGAGAAGGGAAGGCAAGTGAAGAGGTTGCTTTAGAGCAGAGGGTGACTCAGTTAAGTTAGATCTATTAGTATGATGTGGGCTTGAAGAAGCTTCACAAACAAGGGAATCACCCCTCAGAAGCAGGAGGAACATTGTCCACCTCATCTTGTGCCGTTGGACAGTGAATGCATGAATAGAAGGAAGCTTTTGAATTTGATGCATTCAGATGATAGATAAATAAGAACCTATCAGCTTGAATAAAATAAAACATCACTACTTACTTTTAAAATTCAGCCTGCTAGGGCAGTACCTTAGTTTCTTTCTCATTGCTTGGACGGAAAGGGTTTATTTTGGCTCAAAGTGTTTTTAAATGTTTCAGTCCATAGTCTGGCTCCACAGCAGGTGGTGTGACAGAGGAGAAGCCGCTCGTGGCATTGCGGTGGGAAGCAGAGAGAGGGATCAAGGGAGGAGGAGGGAAATAAACCCTTCCAGGCCAGGCTTCCAGAGACCCGTCTCCTCCAAATCACTTATAGCTGTACGCTCATCAGTGGACTAATCCAGTGATGAGTATCACACTCCTATGATCCAGTCACTCCCCAAAGCCCCACTTATGAGCACATGAAACTTGGGTGGACCTCTAAATATAAAAGGTATCATTAAGTAATTTTTCCATAGAAATTTTGGTTTTGTTTTTGGTGTTGATAGAACTGCCCCATGTGTCTGCTTTGCAAGTAGACAAAATCTTCTAGAACAATCTTTTCAAAACTCTCTAAGTGCAAAAAACTTACTTTCTTTTTATTACTTACATAAACATGTCCTCAGATTTCTTTGTAAATAGGACACATGAAATAAATAAATGTACTCTAACCATGTGTCCCAAGACTAAGGATGCATTCGAGGCTCAGTGAGGCATGGCACTCTCTAAGCGTGTTTGCACTGATGCTCAGATCTGTAATTTTAAACTTCTCCTTTTTCCTACACTTCAAAGAACCTCTGACGATTTAGCCCAGTGAACATTCAGGTGCTTGCCAGGTGGTCTTTCAGGTCACTTATATAATTTTTTTCCCAGCTGTAAGCAGAAAACAACTCTGTCAGCTTCCAGGGAACTGGGCATAAGTTCCTTACTCATCTAGTCACTTTGTAGGGGCAAAAAAATGTCCCTCACCTTGTCTTTCCTATGAGTCCGTCCTTTCTTTGATCCTTTTTGCGTGTTGAACTCAGAATGTCATTTGTGAGAATAGTTTTGTATCAGAAAGAGAATGCTCTTGGTAGTTTTTGGGAAAAGACACTGTATCACTAATAACTATCATTAAGTTTAGACTTTAATTTTTATTGTTGCTATATCTTTGGGAGACATAATTGCATTCATTTTGGGGAATGTGCACATACACAGAGAGTAGTATCTGGATTATTCTCCAACCTCTTTCCCCTGCCCTGCTAACTCTACTCACCTTCACAAAGTCTGCCGTTCTGTTTCCTACCATTTCTATTTTTTTCTTTAAATTATTTAGATTTTGGGTTTCTCTGTAGGTGACATATTCTCTAAACATAATTCTTTCTGCCCTCTAACGTCTTAAAACATACTTTTTCTATCTGGAATAATTTTAGACGTGAAGAAAAGTTTTAAAAGATAAATCAGGGGGTTCCTACACCACATTTACTCTATTTTTCCAGATGGTAACATCGTATACAACCATGAAACATTTGTGGTGAATAAGAAGTTACGTTACTGTGAACTGAACTATAGATGTCGTTGAATTTCACCAGTTTTTTCTCTAGTGTACTTCTGATATTTTAGGAAGCAACTGGGGATTCCAAACTACATTTAGATCTTTCATTTTTTAGGACCAGAATTTGAGATATAAAGACTTTAGATCTAATATATAGTTATTGAGATTTACAACCAGAAAGAGTAAATAGAAATAATGCAGATGTAAGCACTGGAAAAATCTGGACTTCAAAAAAGTAGCTGTACCTATGTTTTATATCAAGAAGTCATACATAACTTTTTGGTGCTACTGTCAGGATAGCTTATGTTTTCCACTATTTTCATGACCCAGCAAGAGTTCTTTTAAGCCAAATGATAGTGAAAATTCTGTTAATATGATACACACTTGAACTCAAATGAGGGAAAATATCTATGCAAAATTTGCCATCTGCATCTCAAGAAAATATTTGCATAATATTCTGGGAAATACATAGGTGTTGCCTGTGTACCTCATCTCCTTCTAGACTATCCCTTTACCCTTGAACTTTGGTCACATTAATTATCTCAGTATTTCTTTAATATATTCATCCAAAACATGCATTGAGAATGAGTTATGTGCTGGAATTGAGCTGAACTGTATGGATCCTACAGTCTTTTGGATGGACCCAGATCAACATGTTTTACTGTATAAAGAAGAGGTGATAATAAGGTATCTTTGGTTGTTTGGGGAAGAACTACAGAAGGCCTGCATGAGGCAGGAAAAACTCAGGCAAAGAGATGGGGGTGGGGTTTGGTACCTGGTCTTTTGAGTGTTCCTGTCTAGCTGTAGTGCAGCCTGGGAGACATGGTAGGAACTGAAACAGTATGTGTGGGTGGAGGCTTAGGATGATAAAGGTCTGGGATGACAGTCAAAGGATCTGGAATTGTCACTGAAAAGAAAAAGGGAATCCAGTCATGTTTGTGTTTTGGAAAGAACAGTCTAGAAATGAATTTCAGGAGGAAAGGATATGAGGCAGGAGAAATTAAAGAGAGCTTTGAGATGGATAATATTGGATTAGATCCCACAACTCTACAAAGATCTCCTTTGCCTTCATTACTTGGTCAATACTTAAATCATCTTTTAAGAGCAGGTTTAAATCCTGCTTCCTCTGAGAAGGCTTTTCCCCTTACTTTCCAGTCATACCTAGTCACTTAATTTCTACCTCTTTGTTCATAGCTCAATTATAATGTTTATTGGGAAATGTTGTAAGAACTGTTTTACATGTCTGCCTGCCTCCCACAATGAGCTTCTCTAGGTCACCGCTGATATCTTATTCATCTTGGCATCTTCAGAATTTAGGACAGGGTTTCATACAGGGCATGTGTTCAAATACTGTATCCACTGTGCAAGAAATGCATTGAACAGCCAATCATGCATAGAATGCAAGAGAAGTTTGACCTTTTCCTCTAAAACTGAATAATCACTATTACTCAAATGAATTTTTGCAAAATTCCATGCACAGCCATTTAATTAGTTCAGTTGAGGAAAAAAGGGAATGAGACTCAAAAAAAGAAGTTGTAAGTCCTTCAGTAATTGATATGGATTACAATAGTTTGGCCATATTGTAGATAATCAAAACTCATGAGTTAGTTAGTAAGAAGAGAAGAATTTATAGAAACAAACTTCTCATACATCATAAAAATCAATATTGTGTAATTTACTTCAATTACAGTATCTAATCAGAAATTTCTTCAGTTGTATGTATTATCTAATTTTTTATTAGAAACCAAGTATCTTAGTTTTTATTAGAATTATGTTTTTATTAACAATAAATAAAAAGAATTGATAATGCATGGTATCCTTCTACAAATAAATGTCTAGATAGTTTTGGATGAACCTTCTCACTGTGAATAGTTAGTAGAGCTGGAGTCAATACTAAAGAAAACAAAAATCTAAAAATATTGCAGAACTAGCAAGGCAGTGAGAAACAGTGGAGTCAAGATTGGGGAGAAGATAAATGTTCACAGAGATTGTTACTGTTTTCTGTTGCTGTATCAAAAAACCTGAGTTTTTTGACTTATAAACAATAGAGATTTATTTTAGCTCAGGTTTCTGCAGGTTGAGAAGTGAGGGTCTTAGTGCCAGCTTTTTTCTGCCTCTAGTAAGGTGGCAGGTTTGTGCTGCTTTAACTCATGATGGAATACAGAGGGCCCACCAGCTTCCTAAGAAAGGAACAAAACAGAGGAAGCAGACCAAACACCTTGCTTTACAATAACCCAGTATTTCCATCGCCAATCCAGTCCTGTGAGAACTGCATCAATCCCTCATAAAGTCCTCGATGCTTTTTAACACTATGGATTTGGAGTCAAATTTGAATACAAGTTTCTGAGAGACAAACCACATTCACACCACAGTACAGGTGAGTTTGGAACTGAGGCTTATTTCTCCTAAAAGCAGTTGTTGATTCTGAGAACTGTAACGTAGGGGATGAAAACATAGAAAGCTTCGGACACTCATGGAACTTGGAAACCAAAAATTGAAGGCCAATGTTTGCCAAGAAATAGAGATTTTGGTAAATACTTCAGGTAATCAGTTTAGAGTCAGAAGAGCCAGTAATAACACTGTATTGGAAATAGACTAATTCTCAGAGGAACTGAAGCTCAATTTAGGATGATATTCAATCACTGACTAGATTAAAGTGTTTTTAGGTGCTAGTTCCCTTAGTTTAGCTGCCTGCCAATAGCATGCGTATATTCTATCTGGAGGGATATAGCACTGAATAGAGTCTCTTGATAATTTTCACACACAGAGAATATCTGGCAATAGAAAGTACCGAGCAAACAAGGAGATAGGATGTGACCAAAACCCAAAAGTAAAACAGCCAAAACAGACCCACAGTGAGATCCAGATAATGGAGCTTTCAGGAATCAATGTTAAAACAGTAATCACTTCTTTTTCAACAATAATTTAAATTGCAGAGAGCTAGAAATGAACCAAAAAAGTTTTAAGAGTAAAACAACTGATGATCCATAAGTACATACACATATATACACATTGTTGTAAACAAATCAGATTTTTGAGCATTGTTGTAAACATTTTGCATGCAGAGGTAGTGCAGTGGTACCAGTGCTACAGCACACTGAAGGTGAGCTTGGTTTACAATACGGCATAAAGGATTTGGGATTAATGATGAAATGTTTCTTTATGGACCTCAGCAGATGACAAAGTTTACAGGTATTCAAAATTTTTTTTAACAAAGTGATGAAGTTTAATTAGCTTCATTGGTCAACTGTGTCCTTGGCAGTGCTTACAAATATGAATTAACTAATCGTTCTACCCAACATAAAATTATACATGGAGAGTTCAGACAGTTGCTGAGAGGCAATTTCGAAGGTCCCACTGTCTTCGGAATCTAATAGATTTAAGTTTGACTCCCAAACCTGCTTCTTAGCAGATGATGAACTTGGACAAGTAACTAAACTCTGATCTCCAGAACCCTTGTTTTTAAAAAATAGACAATACCCAACTTGTGAGAGTTATTAAGAATCTTCGAAAATGTATATAGAATTCCCAAGAACAGTAGACCTTGGAGCAGACATTTTAGTCCACTGATAGCTACGGACACAGAGGTGTGTGTGGTCTGTACCAAATTCTCTTTCCTTTATACCACTCAGAGCTTGTTCAATCCTGTTGTCGCCTACCACATGCATTTCTTTGTTCCCTCTTCTTCAGTTCTCTTCTTCATTTTATATTGAGGGAAAAAGAAAATCTATTTTATGTGAGTAATTATCATTACCTGGCAGCGAGTAGATTTTAAAATATTACTGATTTATGACTCTGAGATTAATATGCATTAATGTATTCTGAAAGGACGAAAGAATGACTTTTCAGAAAATTTATTTACAGTATGTCAAGAATAAAACATCAGTCTGGGTTATCTGTTCATGCTAAAAATCTACTGGGTTTTTGCTTGCTTGCCGAGGAGCTGTTACAGCTTTGTGTTTGCGTGGTTGATAGCCTCTCTTGTGATAAGCAAGACAGCTTAGCAGAACCCTGAATCACAGCAAGACCCCCAACTGACTCAGGGCTGAGAATCTTGGCAGGGGAAAGATTTCAAATTCGTTAGCTGCACTTTTATGTTTTTGATCATCTTTCCTTTTGTCAGTGTCATTTTTCTGAGTCTAAATTTCTCCTAGCTCTTACTATATTGAAAACCATTGCAAAAGGGAAGGGGACCAAGAGCTGGAGGGAGGGGCGAAGGGAAGAAAGGGGTAGGGAAGGAATAAAGAACTAACATGTGCTATGCGCATGTGCCAGCTTCCCAGGATGAATGTGGTCATTATGTACCGTGAATGTGCTAATAAAAGTAAAAATTTAAAAAGAGATATTCAAAATTTAGATGTCTATTTTACAAATTATTTCAAAATAATTCTCTTGAATGAAATGCAAATTAGTGAGCATCATTTTTCAAGTGACTTTCACTAGAATAATAAACACACAAAAGGACAATTTTTATATCAAAAATACATGAGCACTTTCAGTTTGAAGCCTGTGTACTTCAAATATTAGTACTTACAAGAATTTTAATGTTTGCTTTTTTATTGGAAAAGAATAGAACCTTTGTTCTTTACTTAATAAACTATTTCAACATTTTGTACCTGATCTCTGTGTATTTTCTGCTTAGATTTTAACATCCTTTTTATAAGGATAGTTTTTCTCCAGGTCAGCATGAGAAACAAATGGTAGTATTATTAAAGAACAGGGTCTTGGATCACTTTCTGCATTAATAGTTTATTTTACAACATTCTTCCTAAATGTTAGGATACAGTAATCTGTGGCATTTGGGTATCTTTATGAATTTTTTTTATCAAATTAAATAAATTTTGCAGTTTTATTGGCAGAAAGGAACATTCCTTTTACTGTCTCTTGCTTTTTCATCATTGCAGAGAAATTTCAGTTCAATCACGAAGAATTGACCCTATTTTAAAACAAGATGCTGTGCCCAGGCCACTGAGCTTGTCTGGTGCACCATTCCTTTGCTCCAGAAGTCTACACTCAGTGTCCGGAGTGCCTTGGAGATATGTTCACAAGTTAGTTTACGTTTTTCTTGCCTCCCCCTTTCTCATTCTTCTTTTAAAAATAAAATTTAGTTTTTAGAAAAGCTTTCAGTTTGCAGAGACATTGAGAAGATAACCAGGGTGATTCTATGTAGGTCAGACCCAGTTTCCCCAACTATTAGCATCTTTCTTCAGTATGGTACTTGTAACTAAAATTAATGAACAAATACCGATGTATTATTATTATTAACTAAACTCTCTGCTTTATTCAGAGTTCCCCTAATGTCCTTTTTCTTTTCCAGGATCTCATTCAGAATAACATATTATAATTAGTCATTGGGTCTCTTTAAATTGCCTCTTGCTGTGACAGTTCTCAGGCTGTCCTTGTTTTTGATTATCTTGATAGTTTTGAGGAGTAATTTGTTTTTGCTTGGAAAAAACAAAAGAACTTGATCATAGGCTGCAAATCACACTCTGCAATTATTTTCCCGTTGAAGCAGAATTCCCACTCTTCTAGACAGTCCTCTGGGGGGCTGTGAAGATGTGACTCCCATGGAGTCCTTCATCATGGCTCATGGCTTTCCTCCAAGCCCACTTTCCTGGCACCTCTAGCCACAGCTGTATTTTCAAACCACTTTCCTGCCTCTAGCTATTATGTGTTTGGCCTCTTCAAGCCTTTTCCACTCCACTGCAATCTCTCCAGACTCTACCAAAGCCCTAATTGCTTCTTTTAACTAGCAATGGAATATACAGTTTTACCAAACAGAAATCTTGTTCTTCCTTATTCAAAGGCTCTGTCTTCAAAATCCACAGTTGCTGACTCTCTGCTTTCCGGAGAAGAGGGGAGTTGCTTGCATTCTGTACTGCTTGGAGAACTTCTAACAATCCCTAATGCAGCAAAGCAAGATGTAACTGTTGAGTTTACACTTCAAAATCGATCTAGTGTTCACTTCTGCTAGGCATAATCATAACAGCAGAATTAGCTTTGTTAACAGAAGTGTGTACCAGATGCCAGAGAGAGAGAGAGAAGAGAAGAGAAGAGAAGAGAAGAGAAGAGGAGAAAAGAGAAGAGAAGAGAAAGAAGAGAAGAGAAGAAGAGAAGAGAGAGAAAACTAAATCTATTGCTTTTGCAAAAGAAGGAGAGGAAGAAGAAGGGATCGGTACAACTGAATCTTCTCCTAGGTAACATCTGAACTGAGTTTGTGACAGTGGGTGGTAGACAATGCCAGCATCCTGGTTAGAATGGCAACCTGAGCAAAGATACTAGGGCATGAAATACCACAGTATGTTATCATGCCAGGCATTCTAAATAGGCGCTGTGAGGTGAGACCTCACTATCTAGACCTGAAACAGTAAGGATGAGGATGTCTGAAGTTAGTGCATTCCAGGGAGAGATCTAACAATCCCAAAGGGGACCATGGAAATGAGTTGGGAAAATGACACATTTAGATTTTGACTTAAAACAAATGAAACTATTCTTAGGTTGCTGAGCCTGTGGGCTAACCAGAAGTTGGTAATACAAGATTTAAAATGAGATTATAGGAGCCTTTACAACTGTCTGGACTGAGATGATCTTTGGTCAGAGAGAAGTCCAAGAGGCTATTTGCCCTCTAGTGGCAACCACAAAGCATTTTCTACTTTTCTAGAGACATGAATAGAATATACAGAACAGATAATGTCATCTGAAGAAGGTACATTTCATGAAGCTATTGAACTAGTATCTAGACAAGCCTAATATGAATTAGTTGAAACAGGAAAAAAGATGCTATTTAATCATAGAAATCTACCATATAAACCATGAGGTTAGGCTGCTCCCTGAAATTAATTTAACACAACTTTCTAATTTCATGTTCAACAATGTATGACAGCAATGTAGCACTATATTATAAATGGCATCTTTAAGATGTTAACTCAAAGTAGCAATTTATTTCAAATGTACACATAGGAACATGCTTGGAGGTGGAAAAATCAGTTTTCCTGCATATCCAATAATATGTTTTAGGGTCTGATCTGTTCATGTGATGTTTACACTTGCCATCTAGAGAAACTTAGCCCCTCAGTTTAGCATTACAGAGTTCCCAGTTTATTTCTTTCTCTCCCAGCATAAGTGATTTATGTCCTATTGAGGAGCCTTTGCTATCAGTTTTCAATCTTTCAAATGTACAGTCTTTTGAGAAATAGTGCTTTCCCCTCCTTTGCTAAAGGCATTTCACAGAAATATCTCATTATTTATTTATAAGAGTGAGTCTCTGGAATAAGGTAACATTACCACTGTTCTTCTATTGCTTCTGCACACAGAAACACATTCATAATTGATAGTATAGTCTATACTAGTGTTACAGCTAGAATAAATTGAAAGTTGGATCTCTGGGAGAACAAATCATGTCTTCATTTTTGTGAAGAAATAAATAAGAAGCATAAGTTAAAAATTATCCAAAAGGTGGAGTGTATGTAGGCTGGGCAAATGGAAGACAATAAGGTTTGGAAAAGATAGAACATAGACAGAAGAAAATCAATCAGATGAATATCTTGAACAGTGTCTTGCTAAGAAAGAAATTGTTTTGTTTTGTTTTGTCTCTGTCTGTCTCTCTTGTTGGAGCAGGTTAATGATTGACCACTGTGTAGCCTTTTCATGATGCCAAGGCCCTCAAAGAAACTGAAAGTCTTTGGGCAACAGTGGATTAACCTGCTTAAGGAAATTCTGAGTTGATAAACATCAAATTGGCAGGTGAGTTTCTTCCTAGAATACTTCTGTCCAGGTTTCCTTTCCTTGGAAGTGAAATTGATCTCAGAACAGACTGCTTTTCCATTCTTCCACACAATAGAAGACTAAACTGAGGATGCACAATTACTAACCTGAATGATACTCACCCTATGTGGCCAAAGCAGCAGGCATCAGGGAGCAGGTTACAAAACATGTGCATAGTGTAATATATAATGCTGGTTTTGTAAACAAACATATGAATATATGCATGTAGATGTATTTACATCTAGATTTTTCCTCCAGGGTTAATGGAAATTGCCTCAGGATGGAAATGTGGGTAATCTTAACTCTCTTTCTTCCTTTTCTAGCAATTATGTATATACATGAGGACTAATTTTTAAAAAGAAGATAAGTGCTTTCTTAAAATGGAAAAAAAAAGTTATTTTGTAGGTAGCCATTTGTAAATACTAAGTGACTAACTTGGGTTTTAACGTTTATTAAAACTAGCTAGCCATAGTTGTGCACGCCTGTAATCTTAGCACCCTGAAGGCTGAGGCAGGAGGTCTGCAAATTTGAGTCCCACTCAAATTTAGGAGACCCTCTCTCAAAATAAAAAAGGATGTAACTCAGTGAAAATGCCTTTGAAACAACATCCAGTTTCAGAAAAAAATGTTATTAGGACTAGTGCAGGGACTGGAGCAAAAAGTGAATGCTAATCTGACTTTGGAATAGTATTGATTTTTTTTTATATTAAAACAAACAAAACCCATAACAAAACTTGGCTTTATTGCATAATCTTTAAAACTTCTGTAGGGTAAGAGGAAACACTGTTTAAACAAAGACTAAAGACAAATACCAAGTTCAGATAAAATAGTTACAATACATAGAAACAGTTAAATTGGCTCAGCACAGCACCACAAGGTGCTTGATAAGTATATATCATCATTATTCATTAGTGTATTAGCTTATTACAAACCGTTAAGAAAAATAAAAATTTTTCCAAATTGGACAAAGGAAATATACAATGAAGTTCCTAATCACACAAAGTCTAGTAAATAAGGTAAAATTTAAACTTTCTAACTCCTATAGAAATCCACCTAAAATATCACAAATACAATTCTTTAATGATTTAAACAACGATTTTGAATAAAAGAGAAAGACATTTAGGACACTGACAAGGTCTCAGAGAAATTGATACTTTTAAACTAAACTTCTAGATGATATTCTGCCAGTAAACATTAAAAAAAATCCTTGAAAACATTTACATCATTAAAACCTAGGAACCTTATGCCTAGGAAATTATTTTAAAGAAATAATCAACTTTTTAAAAAATGACCTAGTAATTTCACTTGTAGAAATGTATCCCATAGATAAATTTAACATGCTCATGGGTAAAATGACACAGATGCAAAGTTATTCATGCAGTTTTGTAGTAAAAGATTGGAAATAACCTAAATTACCACCTAGCAGTAAGGTAAATAAATTACGATACTTCTAGATAAGAGACTATTATAGACGAATAACAATAGGACAGAAGAATGTGTTGTTGTAGAAAGATACACTCCCAATACTTAAAAAAAGATACAGAACAGTGCAAGAGTGGGGGTAATATGAATATATTTTTATTTGATTATATATTCATACAAATAATACAGAAGTATCCTGGGAAATTAATTATAGTGGTTGCCCTGGGTGTGAGTGGGAAATTAGGCACACGTAAGACAAGAATAGGAGGGAGAATAATTTCTTGTATTTCAATGAATGAATTGAACTTAAAAGCAAAACAATTGTTAGACTATGGGAAAGCCTTTTAAATGTCTAAACTGAAAAACTGCAATGCTTGAAATTTACTATGCTTATCTTTTCCTTTTTGAGGGCACAGGGAAGGGTCTTTTTTTTAGCAACTTCATATCTGAAGGAATAGTTGACATAGAGTTGGTAGCCAATAATTTTAGAGAAATAAGTTGACCAGTAAAGTTTAAAAGTTAATTACAGGAAGAAATCAAAAGTACCTCTCACATTTAGAATTATTTTCTCAGTAAACAACTAAAATTAATTTTGAGAAAATGTTCAAAATAAAAGTTCCAAGTGTCTAAGTAGCTATTTTAACAACTGACCTCCTTCATCAGCTCTAATTCTAAAAGGGCTGTTAAGGCAGATTATTAAAGCAAGGATAAAAACAAGTGAAACAATTGCAGCAATTCACAGTGCCACACTACAGTGCCATGCAAGTTCATAAACCGGGTTTATCATTTCCACCCATCAATGTGCCAAATCATTTTGCCTTTTCTTGCCAATGAGAGACATCAGAATTTACTCACAGCTAAGTTGTAGCATTCGCTGAAGGATGGAAGATGTTGAGTTAAAAGAATGTGCTATAAACCATCAAAACCCATCAGAAAACATGCCAAGTACTAACATGCTCTGGTGGTAGGATAATGGTTAACACTGGGGGAAATGTTCAGAGGGAGAGATGAAACCTAGGAAATGAGCTGGTGTCTGTATATTACATTAGTGAATCTCAACACTGGCTGCACATTATACTCACCTGGGGAACTTTTAAAACTATCAGGATGCCAGGGCTTTACTCCTAGAGATTCAGATTAAACCTTCCCTTTATTTTCTCACCTTTCTAGCCTAGAATGCACCCCAAACTCTATGGTTGCATTATTAATATTGGTTCCAGTGGGTCTCTCTCCTCTGATATCATTCTTCTTTCATATTTTCCACCTTGTGCAAAACTGATGATTTTTTTTTCTTATATGAAGTACTCTGCTATTCATAATCCTATAGTTTATGCCTGGAATGTTTCCCAAAAGCTCATGTGTGAAAAGCTGGTGGTGGGATTGGGAGGTAGTGGAACTTGAAGAGAAAGGGCCCAGCAGGAGGTTTCAGGTCACTGGAGGGTGTCTTTGAAGAAGACTCTAGGACACTGGTGTCTCCCTCTTTATTATGTCAGTGCTTCACCATCTTCTCCTACTGTGACACATTGCTTCATTATAGGCCCCAAAACAACAGGGCAATGGGCCATAGGATAAAGCATCCAAACCCATAAGCTGAAATATTTACTTGTCATAGGTTGATTATTTCAGGTATTTGCAATAGTAACAAAAAGTTGACTACCATACATATACAGTATATTCAATGAAAATTTCCAAGGTTGGCTTTTATCCTGAGCTCCGCCCTCATCTAATGAAAAGGCACTGCAGCTCAGTTTTCACATTTACACCACTTTAGTTGGGACTGATAGCCTCTAAGGTTCTTTTCAGCTGTGAAAGCATAAATTCTCTGGCTCCGGGTCTTACTATTAGGAAATATCCAATCTCATCTTTAGTAGTTTTTTGAAATATTCCTTAATTGAAGTCAAACAAAATATTCCTCTACTTATCTCTCACTTTTTCCCACCAATGCAATGATTTACTCTGTTTTTTCTGGGAACTTCTTTCACCCTCCCCAGCCAAATTTATGCTGGGTCATCTGACTCAAGCTTGCTTCTTCCATGGGCTTCAGAAAATGACAGCTTTACATCCATTACATTCTTACCTTGACCTTTCCTTGGTACACTGAATGAAGACCTTCTACATACAAAATGTAATCCAAAGCCAAGTGGTGTCAACACCACTTGGATGTTTTTTGTTAGTGATGCAAAATCCCACACATCGATCTAGTCTGAATTTCCTCCTGATGCCAGCTGACTTGAATGCACATCAAACTTTGAGATGAACTGGTCTCTAACGGTATGTTAACATTTGATTTTCTTCTATAGTTTCTTATTTGCATATATTTAGGGATTTTCTAGTAGGAAATTCTATCTAACATGTAAATTATCCATTTCAAACTTGTAGTACTAACCATTTACACAGCAGTTATCCTGAAATATTTGTGGAATGAATGATTGGCATGGTACCAAAAACAAATACAGGAAGAATAAAGTAAAAGTTTGGGTTTAAAAGTTGATAAATGCAATGGTGATAGGCTCACATAACTTCAGGGTCTTGAAAGAATATCTCATCAGGTCTCATTTTTCAAGGAAAGGGAGGTGGGGACAGAGTTAACCACCTCCTCTCTGAGGGACAACACTATCAATTGCAGTAATGTTGTGTCATCAGCCTTGAACCACCCACACCAAGGCAAGCACCCAGCCGTGCTGTTTAGGAGTCCAAACCTGTACTCCAAGAATATTTGCTATTGCACTGCAGAGTATCTATGGGCATTTTCCTGTCCTTAACACAATTGATAGTGCAGCTAGGTGTTGGGGAAACAGAAATGAAGGTAAACGTTGGCTGGCCTCCCAGGGACCCTGTTTCACAGACAGCAAGGGACAGCAAAGTAGGATGCAGGAAAAATAAAACAGAAGTGCTGGGAAAGAAGAAAGAAAGAAAGGAAGAAAGAAAGAAAGAAAGAAAGAAAGAAAGAAAGAAAGAAAGAAAGAAAGAAAAAGAAAACCTTCCCCCAAACTCGTGGAGTCCTTCGTAGCCATTTAGATTCTTTTAAAGGCACTGCTTACTCCTGTACTATAGAATACTTGAAGAAAGAGTAAAGTTACAATAGGTTAGTAAAAGGGAAAGAAACTGCTCAAAGGGAAATTGTATTGTTTGATCAATTTTGCATGCCTCTATCTGGTAACCTGAGCAACTATTTTGAAGATAACAATATGCAATATAACAAACATTGTTAAATTCTATCATCTTGGTTTGAAATCCTATATCGCTATTTTTGTTGGTTTTTCTTCTGTTGTTATTTTGTTTGCTTCTTGAGTTTTGCTTTTTTTCTCTTTAAAATAAAATTTTTTAAAAATCGAAGGTTTCAAGCTTTATACGGCAGTTCTTGTGTGTGTGTGTGTGTGTGTGTGTGTGTGTATTACCCAAAGCCCAGCACAGCACACAGTAAGTCCACAGTAAACGGAATTAACACTTTGAAAGTTCGTTTTATCTAAAACGGCAGACTTTATTTTCCCTTTTTAAACAAATACCACAGTCGCAGTGAATGGAAAATACACAACCCCCTCCTCCGCACTGGAGGGCTCCCAGTCTAGAGCGTCTAGAGCGAGCTGTGAGGTCCCTGCAAGACGCGCGGCAGCTCCGCACAGCCGCAGTGGGGCCTGGGGGCGCGGGGGCGGGGCGCGCTGCGGGCGGCTCCCTCCCCTCCCCTCCCCTCCCCCTACCTTCCCCCCCTCCCCACGGACGGCCGCGCTCCCGGCGCATTCCAGCAGCGTCCTCCCGCGCGCCGCGCTCCCTCCCCCAACAGCTGATTCATTGGCTCGGCCGCCCAGACTGCCTGGCGCCGGACGCGTGACGTCACCCATTCACCCAGCCCGCCTCCCCCCTCCGCTGGCGCCGGCCGGGCGGTCGCCCTGGCAACACCGACGCCAGCGCGCACAATGACTTCCAGCTGGAGCCGCCTCGCCAGCCCGCGCGCTCGCTGGCTCGCGCAGGGCTTTGGAGCGCGGGGGTGGCTTTCTTTTTTGGCTTTCTCTTTCTCGCTTTCTCTTTCTTTCCTCCCCCACCCCCAGGCCACTGCGGGTTCCCCCTGCCGGGAAAGGCACTCGCTGTATTTTTCTAGGACTCTGGCCCCAGTTCGCTCTGCAGCACGCTTGCTCTCTCTCGCTCGCACGCTCTCCCTCAGTGGCAGGCTCCCGGGCGCAGAGTTTGGCTGGGCTGCGTCCCACGCTAGGCTCACATGCTGGCGGTTGGGTTCAGCTCTTGCAGCGCTGACACCTGCAGAGTCGAAGCTTTTGCCAAAAGGCGAAAGAGGAAAGCTTCATTGTCATAATAAGGAAAATGATAAACCTCAGCTGTCTTAAGAGAACAACGTCTGAGAAGGTGTTGATTACCTCCCACAATCACAGAACAACTTTCTGTGGAAGGATTTGCAGTATCTCCTGCTAAAAGTTCCCTAGTTCTTGTTTTTAAGTCGAACTAAGGGGGAGTTAGGAAGTTTATAGGACTTGAAGTTTAAGCTTCAGGTGGAATAAATCGAGAACAGAAAAGAAATTAAGTTGTACTGCTGTAAATTAGAGAATATGTGAGGATTCTTTTTGGAAAGAGAAAGGTGTTAAGGCATGGAAAGGGCTTCCACGTCCATCCAAAAAGTTTAAATCCAGAAGTTGGGGAGAAAGAGGACACGTAGTGGTTGATCAAAACTAAGGGGAAAGCGCTTCCTTATGCTTCGTTTTCACTGTGTGTGTGTGTGTGTGTGTGTGTGTGTGTACGCGCGCGCGCACCAGCGCCAGGTTTCTTGCTTCAAAACAGCTGCAGTTTTGGAAGTCAGTTCACAACTAAGCAAAACCCTCCCGGTGTGGAGCATAAATCTGCATTGTTGAAGCTGTTCATCTGTACGATCTGTGAACCCAGAAGACGCAAACTCCCTTTTCAGCTCATGCAAAATGGTTCCAGTTAAAACAAGCACTTTGGCAGGTATCTACTTTCTGTCAGTCTAGATTTCAGCATCTGGTTCTTTGCTTTGCTATTTATCATTTTAGGTATCTGGTCTCATCCTCGAACAGATTTAAAACCCTCTGAAGGTAGGGCAAGACTGTTTCCTAGATGCATCGTACAATCCGAAGAGACGTTTAGGTAACATTGGTGGTTGTTAATAAAAATGGTCCATTAGAATTGTAGTCGACAGGCATACTTGCTTGTCATATGTTTCCCAGGGGTACCGTTTTGTTAAAAAATAAAAACTCAGACTAATTTTGTTATATATCCAAAGTAATGACCCAAACACTAATTTTCTCAAATTGATGGATATCTAAATATAATTATAATTTGACCTTAGCATTTTAAAATTATAACATGGATCCTAAGTGCTTAAGAATCTAAAGAGCTATGTAGGATGATGTATTTGTATAAAATCGTCTATAACATAATGGATATATTATTTGGATTCACTTAATGCCACGTTTCCACACTAGGGGAAAAACCTAAAAAGACCTAAAATAGACTTGTATATTTAGTTTGTTCTTTCCTTGTTCTTTTCCAGAAGATTTACACAGGTGTTCCATTTGCCTGTAATTTCAGTCCTAATAGCTACTAGCTACCAGAGGTTCTTAACAGGGTGCCACACTTTAGAATCCCCTCCCACTCCTCCGGAAAAAGGAATTGAGATGTGTCATGTACATATCTGTACCAATTCCCCATAGTGAATGTAAACATGGTGTATTGCAAACATGCACTAATAAAAATAAGACATATAAAAAGAATTATCCCTGAACTTTAAAAAAAAATACAGCTGGCCAAGTTCCTCTCCTGTAAGTGTATATTTCTGTGGTCTGGGCACTGTTTTTTTATAAAGCATTTTCTTGTGAACTCATAGGAAGTTATGAACTTAGCATGAAGAGCTCTCATATATCCTTCATTTTGCTTTTACTTTTAGTTATATTGCACATAACCATAGTACAATTATGAGGGCAGGAAAATGGCACTGAGAGGAGATGTATTTATAATTGTGTGTCATCTTAGTCTCTGTGATTCTTGTAGCAGCTACCATAATGAAGGTACAGAATTATTCCTACATCATTAAGATCTCCCTCCCTCTTGCAATGTCTTTATAGTTATCTCTCTTTGTCCCCATCATCCCTAGCCCTTGGCATCCACTAAATTTTTGTCATTTGGAAGAATGTTTCATAAGTTGATTCTTACAGTTTAAGACCTGAGATTGCCCCATTCCCACTCAACACAATGCTCTATTAATGTATCCAAGTTCTATTGTGCATCAATAGTTTATTCTTAGGTATACACAGCCTTTTTAACCCTTCCCCTAGTAATTAATTTCACCCCCTCCCATTTTTCCCTAATACAAATAAAACTATTATGAGCAATCATGTGCTGATTTTGCTGTAGATACGAATTTTCATTTCATTTCTCTGGTATGGATAAGCAGGAGTGCAATTACTGGATTATATGGCATCCCTGACTCCCACCTAGCTTTCTCTGACACTGCTCAGGTGGGAATGTGGGTTATATGGGAAAGGTGAGAATCTAGGCTTCCATTCTTTTTTGCTGGTGGGGTGGGAGTAGGGTCTCAGTGCTCTCTGAAGGGTTTGGCTGGAGTGACTTGGTGTTTAGTGGTTATTCTCTCTCTGTCTGGAGTTGCCCTTTCCTTGTCTTCTTTATAGAGCCAGCAGGCTTTGGCTGAAAGTATTTTTCCTGGTCAGTGCTTATTGGCATTTTTGGGTTGTTGGCCTCTATAGAATCTCATCTGGGATATTTGAGGCAAAAAGAAAATCCAGGGATTTTAGTACCATGTTGTTTCTCAGATTTCCCACCTGGTTTGCTTACTTCTCTTCAATTGTCTTTTTATGTTTTAGTTTTTATGTTTTGTCAACAGTCAGTCTGGAGTTTTTAGCAGGGAAAAGTGCTTCTACTCCATCTTTCTGGAAATGGAAGAGCCATTGTTTTTCCAATGTAGGTGAATATTGAAAAGCGTAGCTAGAATAAAGCTCAACCTAGCCATGCCTGTCTGTTGAACACTGAAAGATGATAGTCTAGTTCTGTGTGAAGGGGGTGTCTCAGTTTCTACTTCTGTTGGGTGGGAAAGTATTTTCAATCATTTTAACATTTTTGGACTTTGTCTTGCCTAACAGTGGAAATACTTTGAACAACACTTTCTTACCCCCTCTCCTGTTTTTGAGACTGGATCTCATTATGTTGTAAGGTTGGTCTTCAAATCCTGGGCCCAAGTGATCCTTTTGCCTTGGCCTCTCAGTTAACTTGAATTACAAACATGCACCACCATGCCTGGCTTTATCCTTTGAGATGTGGCTGAACCTGGAATAACAGAAAAGGCTTTCGGAAGTAAAATATCTATAGTACAATGAAGTCTCAGGTAAGGTTCTTAGCTTTTTAAAAATTTAATAAAAATCAATTCATGGTATTGTCAAGAGTAAATAGGTTATTTGGAAAATAGACCCACCACATTGCACCACTAACATGTAATATATGTTTAAATATTAGTTCTTTCTTCCAAGTTCATGCTCCATATCTTAACTAAATAATGATTTAGGAAAGGAAACACCTGTGTTGGGTGTGTGATTCAAAGGACTTATCCTGAAAGCCTCTTTACTCATAGGCTCAGTGATAATCAGAAAATCGTTCTAAGGATGATATTTTTTGCAAGAACTAAAATATGGATTTAAAGAAAATTGATCTAAGGTAAAAGGTCTGGTGATGTAGTGGTGTAAGTCAGTGTTAAATGCTGTGGAGAGTGCAAGCAAAAGGTAAAAGTGATTGGGTATGGTGTGAATAGAGGAAAAAGTTAAAGGTGAAAGTTAAGGACCTGGGATTCCATCGTGGAAGGTGGCCAGCTGGAGGTGGGTCTGCAACTCTGTGTCTCTCCATTCCATCCCAGAAGGTTGGCCAGTGGTTGGAAGACAGTGAATCTGCACTTTGAGCCCCTCCATTAGATCCTGGAGGGCAAGCCAGTTTGAAGTCAGTGAGTTTGTGATATGGGCTGCATCCATTGCATCCCAAAGGGCAAGTCAGCTGTAAGAATGTAAGACTGATGGGAACCCTAAGACCACAGCCTGGTGCATAGACACACACACATGTGCATGCACACACACACACACACACACACACACACTTCTGGAGGGTGAAGTAATCAGTGAGGCCATTAATGATGGAGCATCTGAAGCTGCAGTGAGGAGACAACAGTTGGACTCTGGAGAACTCCACTGACAGAAGAAAGGTCCCAGGCCCCACATCCAGAGGCCTAGGTCAGCTCCATACCAACACATTTCTGGGATGCAACATGGACATTAACATAGAACTGAAAACACCAGAAGAAGAAACTGAATATAGACACCTCTGCAGGCCTGCCAGCTGTCATCAGGGACTAGTAGCCAGTTCTGGTGGGGAGAACCAGCCAGCCAGGCTACCAAGCACCTGCCACCATCAGGAGAGCCTCGGAGTAGTTGCGTGTATCTGGAAAAGCCAGACTTGTACTTTGATACCACCCTGAGAACCTAGGATAGGAGAAGCCCAGGTGCCTGACCCATTTTCCTACACTGTGAGCAGACAGCCAACACAGGAAGTGCCTGGGATCCCACAACCTGCTTGTCCAGAAGAACTCAGAAAATGTCAAGACAAGCAAAAGGCAGTCTCTGGCCTGCAACCCATGCAGAACAAGTCCAGGAGATATAAATATAGATGAGATTGGAAGTTACACACTTGAAGTTTCTGAAGTGATGACAACTGAAGTAAAGGAACAACTTCATGAGGCTATAAAAGAAATTAGATCAGAAATGCTATCTCAGGTAAAAGAAGAAATGAAAAACATAATAAAAGAATTGTTTAGCATCTCTAAAGGAAGACACAGATTAAAAAAATAGAGGAGAATAGGAAAATGAGGGAAACCCTGCATAAAAAAATATAAAACAGATATAGAATGCATGAAACATTCAAAGAGATATCCAGGAAATTAAAGACTCCATTGAAAGCTGGAAAAACTGCTTGAAAGAAACTGAAGATAAACTTTCAGACCTTGAAGACAGTTTTGCAGCTAGCAATAGTGAAAAGAAAGATCTCTTAAAAATAACAAAGAACCAGGAAATAGCAATTCAATGACTGTGAGGTGACACAAAGAAAAATAACTTAAGAGTGATAGGTGTAAGTAAAAATGCATGGGGTAAAGACAAATGAAATAATAAGACTATTTATAGAAGTAATAGAAAGTTTCCCAAGCATGGGGCAAAGACCTAACATTCAGATAAGTGAGGCATATAAAACTCCAGATAGCCATAATCAAAATAAATCTATACCCAGACATATAATAATCAAGATCCCAGAAATTCAGCATAAGAACAGAATATTAAAAGCTGTTAGAGAAAAGAAACAAACCACCTATAAAGGAAAACCCATCAGAATCACGACATACTTCTCAATACAAACCATCAAGTCAAGAAGAGGTTGGAGTGAATTATTTCAAGTCCTGAAAGAAAACAGCTTCTAGCCCAGACTGATGTATCTTACAAAACTGTCTTTCAAAATTAATGGAGAAACAAGATACTTCCATGACAAAGAATAAGTGAAAGAATTCATGATCACCAGACTAACTTTACAAAGAATACTGAAGGACATTCTAGAGAGAAATAAAAATCACCATGGTTCCAGGAATAGCAGCAGAGGGGGATCACTAAACAGGGCAGGTCAAATGGAGGGGAAGTTTAGGGAGCCAACTGCAGGAAAATAGCAAGGCAGAGATGAGCCAGTACAGGTTGGCTATAGCCATTAATGTAGATGGCCTCAGTTCACCAATAAAAAGGAATACAGGCAGAGTGGATCAGCAGACATGATCTATCACTATACTTTTTACAAAAAATACATTTAACTAGAAAGAAAATTCATAGATAAAAGTCAAAGGAGAGAAAGCAATGCTCCATGTGACAAAGAATAAGGAAAAGGCAGGAGTATCTTGCCCATCAACTGCAGAATAGATAAGAAAGATATGACATTTTTATACAATGAAAAGCTACCCAGCTAGAAAGAAAGATAACCTTGAGGCTGTTGTAGATAAATGAATGCAACTTGAGATCATGCTCATGGATAAAATGGTTCAGAGTCACATGGGTGAACATCATGTTATCTCCCTCCTATAAGATACTGAGGGAATTAGTGGGATCCAAAATGCACAATGGATATTGTGAAAGTGAAAGGGAGAAAGATGTCTGAAAAGGGAAGGTAGTAGCCACTATTAATTTCCTATTATCTTGTTTTGAAGCCATGTATTGTTTCCATTGTTCTATTTTATTTGCTTTTATTTTGTTTCATTTTATTTGACTTTATGATATCAGAGGGTGTGGGCAGCTATTTCAAAAATATCAGAGCTTGCTGTATTTAGGGTGTGTGAGTGTAGATTAAGGTTATATACTAGGATCAAGGGTGGATAATGGAATTCCCACCCTAGGTGTGGGTGCACCAATTCATAGATTTATAGCCTGAATGGCTTATAAAGAGACAGAAAAAAAACTTGCTGCTGCTGCTTGGTGCTTCCTGTCTGCCTGGCTGTGGACTGTTTCTTTTCTGCTATGTCCCTGTACCATACCACCGTGCCTTGGAGCCAGCCAACTATGGACTGAAATATCTACAAACTGGATGCAAAATAAACTTTTCTCCTTTAACTTGTGAATGTTCAGTACTTTGTCCCAGCAAGGAGGAAGGTGTCTTAGTTATAAGACACCTATGCATAATTTGAGGTTCTGCATTCTCACATATCCTACCATTGGATGATCTTAGTTCTGCAGTTTCAAGGTGCAGTACTATGAAAAAGTTAAAGGAATGTGAGTGAAAGATAAAGACTTGGAAGCCTTTAACTTCTTCACAGTACTGTACCTTGAGACTATAGAACTAGCAAAGATCATCCAATGTTAGAATATGTGGTAGGTTCTACCTTATGCTATAAAGGTGGAAAACTGTAATAACTGGGGAAACATTTCCAATATGACTATTAGACTCTTAATAACTTTATGACTTTTTTTGGTATCAGGACTCCCTGTCAACATTTCCTCTTCTCCTTCCTCCTTCTCCTCCCTTCCTCTCTCTTTCCTTTCTCCCTGCCTCCCTCCCCTGATCCTTTCTCTTCTCTCCTTCCCTCCCTCCCTTCCTTCCTTTCCCTCCTTTCTTCTTCCTTCCTTCCTTCCTTCCTTCCTTCCTTCCTTCCTTCCTTCCTTCCTTCCTCCTTTTAATAATAAATGGGAAATCTCAGAAATAGGAAATGAAGAATTCAGTGTTAGGTGATACCTGTAGGTACTGAAAAAGAAAAATCAGCTTACTACTACATTGCAGTGTGACTGCATAGCTAATGGTCTAAGTGAGGCCTGATAAATAACAGTGATCCAAGTATTACAGACAATAGAATCAGGGTCCTAAAAGACTACAAGCAAGTTAGAATTTGATGACATCAAAAGCACATGTCTTAGCACTTATTCTATAGCTGTAAAATGAGTGTGCTATTATGAATTCCATAATTCATTATGGTAAGTGAACAAGAAAATGTTTTCTCTTTTCAGTAATTTAAAAGATTTTTAGGTCTAATAGATTTGAAAATGTCTATCCACTCCTGAAAAAATAAAATTCACACTTTCCTAATATTTAGGTATTTATTAAGCCAAATTCCTTTCATGCTTTGTTGTTAATATGTTCACATTCATAATACTCTTAGGACTATGCCTTCAGAAGCAAATTGACTATGACATGACATTTTATCTTGATATACTGATAGATCAGCACAGTGGATAGTCTGAATTTACAATGTTGTAAGGAAGACTTGTCTGCTAGATCTGATCTGAACTGGGGTTACCAACCTCATAATGGACAACTTGCTAACATTAGATCAATGCTAACTGTAAGCAGAATGATAGAAATGAAATCCAATCATGTGTATATATTACACACACATATGCATACACACACACACACACACACACACACACACATGACCTTGTCCCTCAGAATCTAGGATGTTGGTTCTAGGATGTCCCCAAAATACCAAACTCAAGGATGCTCAAGTTCTTTATACAGGTCAATATGATGTTTACTTACAACCCCTGAATATCTTCTTGTATACTTTAAGGCATCTCCAGATTACTAATAATACCTAGTACAATGTAAATGCTAGGTAGATTGTTGTTATACTGGATTGTCAGGGAATAATGACAGGAAAAGTATATACATATTCATTACAGATACAGTATTTTTTTTTTACAAATATTTTCTACCCATGTTTGGTTGAATCTGCAGGCATAGAACCCACCCATGTGGAGGTCCAACTGTATGTATGTCTTAAACATCCACATGTGTGTGTATTCCTGTGTGTGTGTGTGTGTGTGTGTGTGTATATATAGACCAATTCAAATAACAAGCTGTTCTTTCCCTGGTTCACTCTTCATCCCCACCCCCATCACCGTGGAGTGATCCCATTGGCTTTTCACCGGTACTGGATCACATTGATGTCCCTTTTCGGCTCAGTGGGAGACTCCCAATCCACTGTGTTTGGACGAACTAGAAAGTTACCCTATAATCATGTATTAAAAAAAGAAATAACCTTACCCTCATTTGAAACAAAGCCAATTATTACCTTTAAAAAGCTACCTGCTTTCAATTAAGCAGGAAATTATCTAAGAAGCCACTTAATTTGCTTTGGTCTGTAGTCCCACAACTGCTTTATGCTGAGTGGAGCATGAAATTAAATATGTAACAACTATTCTAATGATTATGTTTCAGAATGCCAGCATTTTTAGAATGTTAGGTGTGCTGAATGGTAACAAATATAAAAACATACAAATCAAAGCATTCGGCTGTATTGAATTTGAGAAAAAACATAAAATACTATTAAGTTCTCTATATTTTCAGTTAAAACTATTACAATTTTAAATCTTATAATACTTTGTGTATATAGGAAGGGTAACAGTGGATGTGTGAAAAAAATCTCTAAAATTTAAAATACTTTTTATCTTCCTTGTGGAAAATGTTACTGTATTTTTTGGGGTCCAAATGTAAAGTAGACTATACAAGGCTATATTAAAGGAGCAAGTTAATGAGTTTTTACCATTTGCTGAAGAAATACCAATACTAATCCCTTGTTTGAGGGGCTTGTCTTTATTTAGAGCAAGGAGACACACTGTTTGCAGTGGAGAAACTGTTTATGTAGACATATACGGGCACTAGTTTATGCAGGAAATTTTAGAAGCATTACTAAAATGACACTTCAATCAGTACTTAACAATGTTGTAAATGCTAGATGGTGCTCAGATCCTCTTATTTATTTAAAACATTTCTTACAACTTTAAAACTATTTTTATACTGGATAAATCTTTTCAAACACTAATCATGCTATGAGTAAACATTTAAAAAATTTCTGTATAAATGTGGAGAAAAAGCATCATTGCTCTTTTGTAGTTAGTTAGTTCAAAGCAACCATTTTCTTTCCCCTATTTTAAAAATCTAGGCTAGACATTCTTCTGCTTTTAGTAGAAAATTTGACAAAGAAAAAAATTTGCATTTGTTTTCTTCATGTGTTAAGCAGGCCATTTGAGCTGAGATAGCATGCAGGGTTCCAGAATAACTCAGATACTCATTTACTTGGTGTTAAAGATATTTAATATTATAGTTTGTGTCACTGAATTTTTCTATAACTGGGTATATTGAAATATTAAAAGTATTTCCCAGGTTTACAAAACTATTATCTTTAAAATTTCTTTGAGAAACCACAAAAAAGACATCATGGAAATTTATGAGGCTTTGGATATTTTCCAAGTCAAGACATCTTCCTTTTCTATGTCTCTTTTTCAGTTCTTTATGATCAATGAGAGTGTAGTCCATAATCACAAGAATCCTCGTATGCAATCAGAAGGGCAGTTTAACCTCTCTGAGCTGGACCCCTATAAACCATAATGGTGTTGCATGTGCACAATAGGAATAATGATAACTGTTAGAATCATGAGGATTGTTTAAAGTGTAAGACAAGCATTTAGGAGAGTGATGGATATGTAGGAGCATCTCATTATTATGATTTAAGCACCTTCAGTTCCAAGCACCTCATCTTCCTCTTGCTTGGCTTTTCCTGCCACAATGGATTCCAAGCCAAGTTCTTCCTGTTTGTTGTTTCATTTAATCTTCCCAACAGGCTGATAAAACTGTCCACTTTTTTATTATCCCATTTTACAATTGAGGGAATCAGAAGACAGAGGCCAATATTTTATTCATCATGTCAGGCAGAAAGATAAAGGTGATACTTCCAGTTTAAGAGTTCTGTTTCCTTGAAACTTGTCTGCAGGTTTTCCCTACTTACCTCTAACTTGCAATCTGATCAGCCTGCATGACATTTCTCCTCTAAACCTGTGTGTTTTTCAGCAAGGATGCCAGTGACCACATGAAGCTTTGACTTCTGGACATGGACTTTGTTGAGTACAGTCAAGTCTCTACTTTATTAAGAGATATTTTAGAACAGTCCAAGTGCATCTATCACACAAAAACTGAAATGAAATTTAAATATAGAAATAAGTGTCTTTCTATCTCTGGGCATGTGAGTTATATATACACAAGGGGTGCAATTTCCAATTAATGAGTGGGGTTTTGTGCACATAATGTCCAGTAATACTAATGAATAGTGCATGTGTGTGGCATAGTAGATGACCGTGCTAAACACATGGGATTCCCTGCCAGGAAGCACATCTGTGTATGATAATTTTTCATGTGATATTGCACCTATGGAATCAAGAAAATGAATTAATTATACTTACAAATGTTTAGTGGAGTAATAATTTCAACAGCTAACCAATTCAGTAAGAATCACTTTGAGGTATAAAATTTTTACTAGGAAATAATTGAACAATATTTTTAAAATTCTCAACTTGGAAGGAAACATATTTTATTGAAAGGAGTGAATCTAAGCACAAGATTAACAACATTTGGAACCCTGAAAATCGAAATGGGTCAGATTTAGACTACAGTATAAATGTCATATGATCTTACAAAGACGGGACTAATTTTACCAAATATTCAATCCCAAGAGTCTGACAAAGCCCCAAGAAATAGTTTCTTATTTATAATCATGGAAAGTTGCCTGGAAAATAAAATTCAAAGATGAAAATCAATTTCATTTCAAAGAATAGCAACAAATTCTCAAACTGGGACAATGTACCAGTTTGTTTCCAAGTGAATTATCTGATCTTTGAGTTTACCTTAGCTTAATGGCACACTGTCTGATCTAGAGCTCGGGAGACTTACGCTCTGGATGTTCCTCATGTCTTGTGGATGCTTTGCCAAACAAACAAAGCAACATCCTGAACTACCTTAAAATTTCTACAGAAACCTTCTTCTGGTTACTTCCCATTGTATTCTCTGCCTTGTTCTCCTCCCTACCTTTTCTTGACCTCTCTGTCTTGTGTTCTTCTCACATATACCCAACCACACACACACACACACACCACACACACACACACATATATATGTATGTATATATATATGTATATATATTCCTTCTTTTCTAATTTAAGAAATATAGTGATGAGCACAAAATTTTTAAAAATTTGAACACCAGCATCAAAAAGCAAGCAATTTGAAAGGATGGAAAGGAGGAAACTTAAGCTTTGTATTTCCAAAAGACAGTTGTAATTATAGTGCCAGTTTCTCAATTTTATCTAAATTCTTATCTGCCAACATTTTAGTGCTGAACTTTCCAAATTTAGTAAAGTTCAGACCAGCAGCAAATGAGTCAGAGGTCATGAAAGGAGCATCTCTTAGAAAGTTAAAAAATATTATTGTGAAAAATCTAGAATGATTACCAGGACATTTTTCTTGTTTAACATTTTATGATTAGAAATCAACAAAGCAAGGCTATTGATAGATCTGATATTTAGCTGAGTTCTTTTACTTTAGCTAATTACAAGTATATTCAAACATACCAGGACAGACACAGGAGAGTCCAAAGATATACCATCCTAAAAGAAATGTCATGTACGTTTGAAATTGTACTATAGGTAATATAGTATGTGGTAAGAGGACAACGTATATTGATGAGAAGAGGATTAAACATAGCAATCAATGATCTATTGTTTACATAACAGTGTTATTGTTGTTGTTGCTATTGTAGGTAGGGAGAAAATAAAGATGGAAAGAAATATCTTCTAATTTTGTTAGGTGAGAGTTCAAGGGAAGGCAAGGCTTAAAATAATAATCTTGTTCCAAGTCATTCAATCAGCTATTTATTTGCATACATATCAAATATATTTTAGAGATTATTTATGAGTAATGCGTTACACTGAGTAAAGATCTGAATAGGTTTTGAACATGCAAAGAAGAGCAGGATGTGCTCTTAGTCCTTCAAGGGCTTCAAGTTTTGAGAGTAGACAGGTAAAGAGAGAACACAATTTAATGTGAATGTGCTGCAGTGGACCAAAAGCCTCTGAGAAATACTGAGCAACAGACTGTAGTAACTCTCTATTTTACACATGGACCGTGGCCACTGTTCCATGTTCAAATGCACATTCTAACTTAAGGATTAAAATCTATAGATTTTACTTGTTAAAAATTTACCAATCCTATTGCTTTATTGAACTGTACAAAATGCATACCATATATAATAAATGATTTTTATGCAATTTATGACTGGGATTAGTGTGCATTATTACCTTGTCAGTAATTTATTTAATCACAAAAAATGCTTCAGTCTTATATTGAATGAGTGTTTTTAAGGAAAAGTTGAAGTTTTAGGCTTATCTAGAACTAACCCAACATTTTATTCATTTTTTTCAACATACAGTTACTGAGCATTTGTCTTAATACAATGTTAGACTCTTTGATATATTTATAGTCTGAGAGAAAATAAAATTGGTATCCTGGCAATGTTACTATAGCAAAGAAAGGAAAATGCATCATAAAGTTCTAACCTTGTGGAATTGGAGGTGTAGATTAGAAACAGTTCATAATAACGGTATATGTGTTGCAGTTTGAAAGTCATACACACATGTGCACTCACACACACACATTCATACTCTACAGTTTGGATACTCTAAGTGTGTCCCTGAAAGGCTGATGTGTGGGAAGTTTGGTCTTAGTAGAGTGATCTTAAGGACCTTTAAGAGGTAAAGCTCAGAAGAAATTAAGGCATTGTCTTTAGAGGGGATCAATGTATCCCAGGAGCGTGGTTAGTTCTTAAAAGAGGGTTGTTATAAAAGAACAAGACTGGCTGTTCCTCAGCCTGCCCCCACCCTCTGGTTTCTTGTCTTGCCTTGTGATCTCTCCCTCACTCCTACCACTGTGACGCTGTCTGACGTAAGGCGCCCATTGGAGCCGAGCTGAGACAGGATCATGCTTTTAAAACTCCAGAACTGTGAGCTAAGAAACCTCTTTATAAAGTATCCAACCTTAGGTATTTCATTATAGTGAAAATGGTCAAATGTATATTATACACAATTATATAAGCTAATACATGTAATATGTATGCATATATTACATACACGTACATGCATTCAGATGAGGCTGCCGTCCATTTAAAAATATGAAACTGAGAATGTTTCTTAAATAATGTATTTTGTACCATGTTTTTATAATAAATTGAACTTTGTACCAAACTACAAACTCTGTATTTCAGTCTTTGATTATGCATCTTTGCAGTTACCTTTTAGCATTCAGATAAAGAACTAGACCATTATCTGCTCTGATTGTTAGTTTTCATATTTAGTTTTATACGTCCTAAGAAATGCTTTGAAGGTTTGAGGCATGAGCTGTTCTTTCCCATATAAATATTCAGTTATTTTGATAACATTTACTGAAAGCATTTTCCTTTTCCCATTGCATTATCATGTCTTTGCCAAAATTAATAGACTACATATGTGGTTGGTCTGTTCCTGCACTATATTGTGTTCTTGTTGGTGTCTTGGGATGTACAGGAAAAAAAATCCTAATTTTAGGATATATATAATTTTAACCTATATATATCCTTATGGTTAGTCTTATTGTAATCTACTTTTGAAGTTTTCACCTACTCCAAAGTTATGAAGATGTAATCATACATTTTCTTCTAAAAGCTTTGGTATTTTGCAATGCACATTTATATCTATAGTCCCTGCGAACATTTTCTGGTGTGTATGAGGTAAGAATAAAGATTTATTTTTTTCCATGACCATCAAATTCTATCATTTCCCCACTGCATTGCAGTCAGTGGTCTTCTGTCATAAATCAAATGACCTCATATGTGTGTTTCAGTTTCTCAACTCTTTTCTGTTACATTGATTTATTGCTCTATTTTTATGACAATTTATCTTGTCTTAATTAATGTAGTTTCATAATAAGTCTTCATAAGGCTTTTTTCAGTATGGAGCAACAAGGTTATTTTGGTTAATTTTGACCTGCTACATTTCCATACACATTTTTGAAATTTGTTTATCTTTTTGAAAATGTATACAAAACTTGTCAGAGATTTATTTAGGGTTACATTCATCTTAGTCAAATTTGGAGAACATTGTTAACTTTATAGCACTGAACTTTTCAGTTCATGAACATATTATAATTTTCATATATTTTTATGTCTTTTGACCTTTGTCTCCCCATATTTTATAGTTTTTGATAAAGAGAACTTACAGATTTATGTAATATTTATGCCTAAGTATTGGGTTTTGACAATACAATTGTTGATGATGTTTTGATATATGAACAAAATAGCATACAGTTCACCTGAGTACATGAAGCTGAGAATTTTTCACACTGTTTTTACACTGAATTGAATTCTGTACCAAACTGCGAACATTATAATGCAAACTTTTTCATGGTCCTTTATAGCCATTTCTTAGCATTGTATTTAAAGGTGCATTAAAAAGATATAAATCTATATAGATCATTTAAAAACATGAATCAGTTATTCAGTCAAACACTAATCTTAGTATTGTTATGAAGCTACATTGTATAGTAGAATCTCTAACATTTGACTTTAAGTAAGAGAGGTCACCTTGGATAATCTGGGTAGACGTTACTGAATAGTTGGAAAGCCTTAAAAATAAGACTGAGCTTGCTTTATAAGGAGATAAAATCTCATTTGAGGATGACAGCTTTGGCCTGTGCTCATGGAGTTTCATTCTGCCTGATTGCCTGAACTAGAGATATTGGACCTCCTTAGCCCCATCTTGTGGGCTGACAATGTTCTCCAAATTTGACTAAGATGAATGTAACCCTAAATAAATCTCTGACAGGTTTTGTATACATTTTCAAAAAGATAAACAAATTTCAAAAATGTGTATGGAAATGTAGCAGGTCAAAATTAACCAAAGCTCACTATCTTGTGGAACAAACTGATTCAGATTTTGGTACTGGAAGTGGCTTCAGAACAGCAAAGTCTTAATAATATAGCCAAAGAATCACTCAAATCATTGATAGTATATGTCTGCAATCAAATACCAATACCTCAGAAATATTAAAAAGCTTCATTAAGGTCATTAGATACCAAGGAATCAAAGCCAATATGTAAAACCAGACTTGTCGCAGTAAAGTCTTAACAATACTGCAAAACTGTCTCTCTATAAGGCACCAGACATTTAATTAGAAATAAATGAATATTTTAATATTCATACCCTAAATAATGCTGTAAACCTAAGTACCTGTTAAATGATTTTTTCCTTTTGGCATCATCATTGGGAAGAACGCACGGTTCAGGAGGAGGTCGAATTGAGGGAAAGTAGAAAGGGAGGAACAAGCACCTTCTGTTAAGGTTTGGAATATTAGTTCTTACAAATCTTCATCTGCTCATTTCTCAACTTTGCTTTCACTCTTCTGAGTCAAATACCATATTAATTTGTTAATATTTAAAGTCCAAAGAGACGTAAATGCTAAGAAGAACGCATTTGAAAACCACTTGCTTGCTATTTTCAGAAACCTAATATTTATGAGCCCTCACTTCTTGGAAGGAAGGGTGAGCACTGGTTTGCTCTAAAGTGCTTGATTTCCTTGTTCTGTACCAGCAACATGTTTGTGCATAGAGAGTTGCAGGAATGCTGCCTGCTGCCATTTAATTTTTACCGAGAATGAACGTATGTGTGAGGTGAATGCACCTCCTGTGAGCCTCTGCATCCCTGGCCTCCAAGGGAACCAGGAACTCATGGTACCTCGGCCACCTCGGGAGTAAACACCTACAGGCTGAGCCAGTCTGTGAGTGAGTAGGGCTGAGGCATGCTGGACACAAAGCTCTACCCAAAGGGGATCTTTTTTCTAATTCCTAAGGCATGGGTATGATGGGGTAAGGGAAGTCCACTAGGAAAACAAGAGTTGAAGAAAACAAAGACAGCAAAACTTTGGGTCCAACACTCCAAAAACTCTTAAGGTAAACTGAGGTAGTAAAGAAAACATTAACCAAAAATGTTGCCAGAAGGGTCAGGGAGACAGTAACAGTGGTACTATCTGTGTATATTGTAGTAGGAAGACTTGTGACTCTTCCAATATGTCTCACATGTGAGACATTTTCTTGGGAGAATCAATTAATTTATATACATTGATGTTGACTTTGGGATTTGCAGATGGCTTTGAGAGCCTTTGTATTTTCATGTCTCACAATAATGCAGCAAGATGAGGCTATTATTTACATTTTCCAATGACTAAATCCAATGACTTGTCCATGATCTCCAAGGAGGCAGAATGAAACATTTATTGAATACTTCTCCAGCTGTGTTTTGGGGGAAATAATGAAAAATTATATTTCAAAAATATATTTTCGGGGAAGCCTTTTACTTGAGTGATTATCCAATTGTATTTTGAAGCATGGAAAACAGGTGTTTATGATGGTAAATATAGCAGCATGAATAAGCTAAGGCTCAGGTTTGAATTACACTGCCATTCATGCATGGAAACTGGAAGCCATGGCCACATCCATTGTATTCTCCAGGCAGTGTGGAATTTAAGTGTACAATGAGACCTTGACCTCTTTGCTTCTGCACAGTTTGTCTTCCTACAGTATGCACCTTGTGATGGTTACTTTTATGTGTCAACTTGTCTGGGCTAAGGGATGCCCAGATGATTGGTAAAACAGAGTTCCTGTGGGTTTTCATGAGGTTATTTGTGGAAAACCATTATCAGCCTTTGAATCAGTAGACAGTAATGGAGATTACCATCTCTAATGTGGGTGAACATCATTGCACAAAACAAAAATTTGGAAAAACAAGAAGGGTGTGAAGTCCTCTCTTCTTGAGCTGGGATATGTACCTTGAGCTGTGGGACAAGAGTTTCTGGTTCTTAGGTCTTTGTTCTTCAGAATTAACTTCTCTAGTTCTTTAGCTTGTGGATGGCAGATGTGGAACTTCTTGTTCTCCATTCTCATTAGTCAATTCATGTAATACATAATACCTTAATTCATCTATCTTCCACTGGTTATTTCTCTATGATACATACCCCAATACACACTCCTAACTCCAGCCACTGAGCCCAATTGTCAGGCTTTTAGGAAATCTCAAGAGTGTCACTGCTGGAGTAGGGCTGACCTTGGGCTGGTACATGTGCACCTTACATGTACCTGGGGCTGCTGGAGGAGGAACTTACAAGATGATAAAAAAAAATCCTGGAGAGGTGCTGGCTCTCTCTTTCCTTCACTAATAGAGCCATTTGCTGAACAGCCTGCTGTCAGAGGAAACATCCTCTTTGCTTTGCTCTGTCAAAGGCTACTGGGAGATAATGATACTGGCTGTGTAGACTGAGTGCTTACTAAGAGAGGAAGTACTTTGTTTATGTTGCCTCATTAAGACTTCTGAGGCTGTTTCGAAAAGACAGGGGAAAATGAGGCTAGGCAAGGTAGATGGAGGAGGCTTAAGTTTTGTACTTAGCAATCAGCCAGAGCAGAGCCTTGGCATGCCAGGTAACAGGGTGCATGTTTGACACCTCTTAATTCCATTTAGTTTTAGCCAGGGCAAGAAGAAAGGTCATTTAATATTGTACTTGGAAACTGTGTTTGCCCTACTAAAGATGCCACCACTGAGCTTTCTTGGGGAATGAGCTGAGTCCTGCTTTCTTTCTGTTAATTACCTGTGCAGGAAGCCTTGTACTTAATCTTGCCTTGCACTTGAGATTCTCCCAAGGTTATTTGACTCTGTCCAAAGGTGAAAAAAATTCTTTTTAAACATCAGTGCTTAATGGACTTCAGTTTAAAGCAACTGAACCTACAGTGAGCCTAGCACTTTTGGGGGACCACCCAAAATAAAGATTAGTTAAAACTTGCTCTTCTTCCTCAGGAGCTTTTAGTCTTTGGAAGAAACATTACATTCAGAGGAGCTGAATGGACGCTTTCAAGACAGATGTCAGTGTGTGACAATAAATGCATAAACAATGTAAATAATGGACAATTATACAAGATTTAACAAAATGTGCTACCTAAAATAGAGTAATGATCAATAAGAAAGCTATCAGATATCTTGAATGGTTCCAAGAAATATTTGATTTGTTTTTTTGGTAATGCTGGGACTCTAATTCAGGACCTCACATGCTAAGCAATAATTCTGCCCTGAGATATATACCCAGTAAGGGTGTTTCCCCTGTAACATTAATAGTAACTTTGTCGGAATAGTTAATTTGTTCCATGTGAACCTTATTTAGAAGGTGTTTATATTATCACTTAATTTAAAAATTTTTGATGTGTACTTGTGGTAAGGTGATCAAGAGGAGTTAGTCATACAATTTAACAATTCTGGATCAAGTCAGAGAAAATATTTACCACATGTAGGTATCTCATAAATAAAGACAGAACATTAATTCTTAGAATATTCATTGATATATACTAAAATTCAGCAAATATTAGACATTGTTTTAGCAAACAGTTGAAATTATTATTACCCATTCTATGAAGTAATTGATTGCTTTTCAAATAAATGCCATACAATGCACAGTATTCTATAATTGAGTTGGATCCCATATGGTATACTTTTAGTTGCAAAAATTTTACTTTTTCCATTTAGTATTTTTGTTAGTAAAATGTCTTTGGAGAAATGCATCACTCTGTAGCCTGGCTCAATAACTATACTCCCTCAGTTATTTACGGGTAGTCATTTCACAAATCCATACATTTTTAAAAGCATGGATATCCCTTTTAGTAATTCAAAAATGTTTTCAAGGTACTTGTTTATATTCAAAGTCTGTTATCTTGCATGAACATTCCCCCAAACATGCACAAGGCATTTGTCTTGTATTTTAGGTTGTCAGTATGAAATGTACTTAAATTTTCTCATAGCATCAGTTTTCTTTGTAAAGTTTTCAACACATTTCATATGCCTTGATAACAGATAATGCCTTGTTCTGCAATTACTTTCAAGTAAATGACTTCTGTGGTTTTGTGCCTTTAACTCATATTAAAAGTACAATAATAAGCTTGTTGTCATGGGGAACTATCTTTACGTCAAAATGAATACAGCATTTGAAGCAGCTATTTAGGATGAGGACAGTTCCATTCCTGAGCACTACTGATATTGAGGTGTAGACTTACTTGCTTGGATAGTAAATATTCCCAGCTGTTGTTGTCTTTTTAACTGAGTTGCTGAAGCTAAACTATTTGCTGGTCAAACCACTATGTGCAAAGTGAGGGAACATTTTTGAAAAGTTTGTCCATACTAAAGAAAATAGAAACTAAATAAGTAGACATAGTACAGTGAAACAAATTGTTGATCGTGATGAAATAATTGGTAGCTTTTACCCTGGAAAATGTGTTTGTATATATTCTTTTAAATGTTCTTTTCTGTATGCTTAAAGCCAACATTTTGAAAATAGTATGTCCTTGTAAAAATATGGTGATTATGAAAAAGGAATAAAAATAAATCAACAATCTATTCATAGGCAACCACTGTCAACATTTTTATGTATGTGTTTTGATAGCCTGTGTATATTAAAAAATCACCAAGGTATGTGCTTATCATCTTGTATACTTTAAAAATACTTCCATAATAGTATTTTTAAAATTTATTTTTATATAGTCATAACCAACTAAAGAAATACTTCTAAATATGGAGGCCTGGATTTTAGATCTGTCAGCCAACACGTTGGACCCACATTTCATTTTCTGATAGCTGTAGATGTTTGGCTCAATGTAGATTAAAAATCCATGGATAGAAAGTATGTGTCCACTTTAAGACATTGCTACATGCTTCAAACTTCAACTTGCTTCACTTTTGAAAACACCACATCCATCAGTGTGTTTGCTATAATATAATATAAGTACCAGAGTGACTTCTTCCTTAATAGCTCATTGTTTGAAAGAGGATTAACAAGGGGTAATATCACATAGTGTCTCATTGATTCCTATCCTATATCCCTTTAGCACTTTGGCCCAGTGATTGCTAATACTGTAGAGGTACCCATTAAGTTTTAGGTCCTAGGACACTTTGAAAGAACTTAGAATTGTGAATATATTTTTGCTACTTAATCTTATTTTCTGAAAGCATGTCAGGCCATGAAGCAATCAGCATCTTGGTGTGTCACATTAAAAACAGACTGGGTTACCAGGAATGGGTGGTACACACCTGTAATCCCAACATTCTGAGAAGCTGAGGAAGAAGAATCACGAGTCTGAGTCCAGCCTGGGAGACATGGTGAGACTGTCTTAAAATAAAACATAAAAATGCCGGATATATAACTCAGTGTGAAGACCCCAGTCCTGGAAAAGGATGTTAGATCTTTTAGAGCAGAGGCAGGATTTAAATTCTACTAATTATTGCTGCAACCACAGGTCAAAGGGTCCTTTCTTGTGCATGGTGCAGACAGATCTGAAGCTCTTAAAGCCATAAATTCAACATGGCATAGACTGCATAATCAGCTGTGAGTATGCAGGGGAATGGTACAATGTCACAATGTCTGATCTTCCTAGCAGCAGTAGTGGAACTGATCCCCTCTAAATTAAGCTTCTGTGTCTTTCTTTACAGTCATTGTAGAACACACATCTATTTTTTAAAATTCACTTTCTTTTGTGCTTGTTTCTTACTGGATGCATGGGTTTTAGTCTGTGCTCTACTTAGAATACATATTTTCAGGCATATATCACGTTTTTGATTCAGACTTTGACTGTTACAGGCACTTAAAGTTTTATGTGTGATTTTTAAAACTCATGCTTTGAAATAAGATAACTGAAACAATGTATTTCACATAAGCATTTCATTTGATGATCAACATACTCAGAATCAGTGATGGTAGTGTACCATGTAGTAGTCAAAATAAACTTATTAAAAATACATCAGTTCTAAATAAAATTGCATATTGATTTGCCATTTGTTTTGCTAATAGACAACTTTATACCTGCTCTCAAATCATCTAATCAAAAAGTGCCAGTTTCCCAGACAGATGGAAATACAATGATTAGTACAATCCCTGAGTGTGAGGGGGAGAGAGGATACTAGCTCATCAGTATGCACCACTGGCTTCCCTTACTTTCAGCAAAACAAAAAGAAGAGGCTGTGGAAGGCAGTTATATTCCTGCACAGGTTGGAGTTGATATGCAAATAGATAAACACAATGTTTCCATTCTGGTAAGCTATATAAAATCACAGCAGCAGGGGTTGGATACTGTATTTTCTTATGTTTTAGCTCTGTTGTCATTTCAGAAGCTGTGAAGCCAAGAATCTCTAAGAGATACATTAAAAGATTCAAAACCCCAGCAGAGAACTATGTAATAATTAGTAGTCATACATACATAAACAATAAAGTATATAACAACAGGAAGAGGATATTACAAAATGGATTCACAAATTTGGGGTGATAGCAATTCAGTCGAACTCTTTTCCTTAGTATTGTGAACACAGTGCTTAAGGATCTTTTTTAGATACTATACAAATTGGACTGGTTTAGAGCTAACTAGGTAACAATTGTTTTTAATTAAGCCCTGTCTTATGTCAGTGTCTCCTCAGAAGTCTGACATGCATTGCAATTCATCTTTCTTTAGGGGAAGGTTAAACCTACTTCTAATGGTCTCTCATTAAAATTTAAGCATATAGAATCTGTACTTTATTAAGTTCCATACATTTTTAGAAAATCTCTGCACTGGATCTTAGAATAATTGAAGAATGATCAGAAGCAAACATACTTGGAGATTGGGGTTCTTCATTTTAGCAAGATAGAAACAAGATTGTCAGACCCTGCCTCGTCTTCTGATGAGTGTCAGCCCTTTCTGGACCACTGTGTCACTATTCCGCAGTAGTAAACAAATAGCCTCATCATTCTTAAGACCGGTGACACAATTTAGTGTCAATTTAAAGCATTCTTGCTGGTAGTCTCACTCTGACTTGCAAGCCAGCCATGGCAATGCATTCCTGGTAAACTCTTGTGGTCGTTCCTGCCTTGGTAGTAATGTCAAGAGTTGTAGACAAGTGAATCCTGGCAGCTCTAGGATCCAGAACCAGAATACTAAGACATAGAAAGAGAGGAGTGAAAAACACCCAGGAGGAGGGCAATGCAGTTGTTCACCTAACCTGTTCCTAGACCTCGTGTGTGAGGATCCTCATGCTCGACACATGCTCAACTAGGGAATAAATCTGCTTCTAGGTTTTGGATTCCAGAAGGTGTCCTCAGTTTTTAGTCAATCTGTAACCTGTAGTCAACCTAATTAAAAACAAAGCAGGTACCACAATCTGTCTATCTAGTGCTTGTTCCATTAAATTACATTTTATGGCCTTCTGACTACAAACCCACTCAGATGACTGGTAACAACCAATGTGCCTTGTGCTAAAAGGAAGGTTGCTAAGGAGGGGACTAGCCCCAGGTGTTCATGGGAAGCCATATGATCAAGCAGTACCAGGACCCATCCTATCAAGCGACACAATGACAGAAGAAAAACTAGAGGAGCTAAGAGCAGGCTAGAACATAGCCCCAAAAGCAACCCTTGAGGAACCTTACTGATCTTGCTATCTTCCCCCCCAACTCTTTCTCTTGTACTGGGATTAAGCCCATGGACTTTTTCTGGAGCTACTTCCAACCCTTTTTATGTTTCTCATTTTGAGAGAGGGTCTGAGTCACTAATTTTCCCCGACTGGAATTACAGACCCATGCAATCACACCTACCTCTCTGTTGCTTTCTGAAAGTAATATACTACCTGAAACCTATGTTGCCTTTAATACACTGATCAAAATATTCCCAGTCAGTACCTCTTGTGGGAAGCCTTGCCACAGCCATCCCTACAGTTAGCGTTATCACGATTTTCTTATGTGGTTGTCATTTCCTCCATGTGAGGATTTCTTGTACAGAGAGAGAGGCAGGGGAATAGTGCCTCGCTGGCGATAAGCACTCACCAGTGGACTGAGATTTACTATTTAATTTTCCCCCTAAATAGTGTAATAGAATTAATAACGTAAGACAGATTGTTAGAATGAACTGATTTGAGTAGTTGATTTACCAAATGAGCAAAAAACATTTCTAATCCTTGTTATAACGATGGAGATTTATACTGTTTTTATACTGGGTTTTTAGCCATTACTTTGGTGGTTACATAAGCTATCAGCTGCTCTGGTTGTGTTTTTATCTTTCTTTATGTCTAATTTCCCCACCATCCATAATGGCCATCTCATAAATTTCAGCGTCCATCTGCTCATGTCTGGTTGACATCAGTAGGAAGACTATTCTCCGCCTTAGTAGAGCAGGAATATTTTTGTATCAAAAACTAGGATCAATGCAAACATTCAAGCACAAAAATCATTTAATATTCAGTTCTGACCTTGGCAAGCAGGTTTTGTGCACAATGCTATGAAGCCTAATTCATGAAGGAATGAAGAATTACTTTTTCTACACAGAAAATAATCTGAAAACTACTTGGGTTTCTCACAGAATTTTCATTTTATTAAAAGGTGAAAGTACTGAATTCAGACGACTTCATATATGCTGATAGATTTCAGACAATTCTCTAGTTTTTTTGTGCCTTCTCACATGTTGTGAGCCCTGACAGGATATCATAGAAACTATCAGTGAGATAGACTATTATGGAATAGTCATGAGCCAGCAGTCTTGCTTTATGATGGGAAGGATACCTCTAACATAAAAGAACCACATAAATTATGGCAGAAATAGGAAAAGTTATATTTGTAGATACTTTTATTCTTAATCTGCATGCATTTCTATGTTGGAACTATTGGTGATACAAGCCCAAGAACTTGAGTTTACTAAAGATGGACCATATTGGACAGAAGACGTGACAATAACAGAAATCCTCTTCTGTTTGTTTGGCTTGTGTTGGGCTATTTGTAGGACAAAATTGGGAAATAGGTGAAGTTTTACTCTCCTTATTCTTTCAGTAAATACTTACTTAGTGGTTACTGGAGAAAACCACAACCTTCAGGAATTAGTCAGATGTGGAATTGAAGCCATATATTTATTGTGCGACTTGTTGCTTACTCATTTTAAACTTTGGTTTTATTTCTACAAAATACAGCGAATCTACCTTATTGTAAGAGTTTTATATGTTGCTCAACATTAAATACTCAAGAAGTGATGGTTTTTACTGTGAATGTTATTGCTACCATTACTACCTCTAACACTCCTCAAAGACCAAATTAGATGAGGTACAGTACTTTCTCATGAGGAGCTTTCCCTTGGGATGCAGGGTCATTGAACAACTAATTATACCACAACAGAGTGTAATTTTAGGGCAATAAAAAGGTATTAAGACATTATGGGGTTAGAGGGTGGGTAAACACTGACTACATAAGGCATCAGAGAAAGCTTCCTGAGGATGAGGAATCTCTAAAATTCCTTAATTTCTGTCAGAAAAGAGCCAGAACTTAATGGAGAAAGGGGAAAGGGACTGATTTTCCTTATACCCAATCTACTCTTTTTTAACCTGTTTGCTTACAGTAGTATCCAACTTACTCCTCTTTCTTTGTGTACTAGTGCAGTGGTCAGAGAAGAACGTGACACTCGTGTGTAGGGGAGATGTTCTGTATCACCACATATGTGTAACTTGTGGGAGGAAGTATGTGTCAGGCTGTGTGGTCCTACAGACCAGTTAACTTGTGGTCTGTTTGTAAAGGTCAAGGACTTACTGGATTTGAGTGAGAATCAGTCAAAAGGGAAAAAGCATCTCTGGCTAGGCAGCCAGAAACCAGGAAATGATCTGAGTAGGCTGTAGATGCTTCTCTTTGTCTTAACCTTGGAGTTAATCAGATGTTGGAGAGTGATCTCCTTTGGATGTGTTGGGTATGGAGAGATAGATTGGGTATGGAGAGTTATTAGAACTTAAATAACTGAGAGAAATGTTATGGGGAATCTTTGGTCCAGGTAAGGTCTAACAAATAGACCTCAGATATATAATATATATATATCATATATATTACATATAATATATATGATATATATATATATATATAGGTCTCAGATATGTAAAGCCGCTAGGATGTGGAGTCAGAGTGTTAGTTAACATTCCTAAGATTTAGCCTGGGGATGGCCGTGATAACCAAAGGGCGAGACTCCAAAGATGTAAAATTCTGGTGGAGAGTGGTATGACAGGAAGTCAATAGTCTGTCTCTACTAAACTCCACTAGGAGATTCCCATTCCAGTGTTCAATGTCAATAGCTTTGAGTTTTACTGAGGGTCAAGGTAGACGTAGGAATATTCATACCTTAATGTAAAACAGAAAATTTGTAGCTTCTCCTACAGGTATTTGGAAATGGACAGCTGCAATCAACAAGAATAGAATTTGAAAGTGAGCATGGGGTGCACTATGATAATCCCAGCACTCTGGGAGACTGAGGGAAGAGCACCATGATTTTGAAGCCAACCTCTGAAACTTAGTGACTTAGTGAGCTCTGTCTTGAAATAAACAAAAAAGGCTGGAATGTAACTTAGTATGAAGGCTCTATGTTCAATCCACAGTACCCCCCCACAGAAACACACACACACACACACACACACACACACAGAGAAACACACACACACACAGAAACACACACATACACACACACACACATACACACACACAGAAACACACAGAGATATGGCTTATATCTGGATGTGGCCCCAAGCCCCAGGTGGTATCGGGGAGAAAGGCTTTACAGATGCAGCTGAATCTAGTTTGTGACTGACTCATGGTCTAATGCTGGGATTAAGGGTGTGAGTGCTACACCCACCCTAGGATTGGTTTCCTGGATCCAGCATAACAGATGGAAAGAAGTTTATCCTCGCTCCAATCCTGTTGCTCTTGGTATCTTCTGCCACCACAAATTTGCCCCTCTGTCATGCCATCCTGCCTTACAGTCAGCCAATTATGGACCTCTACAAACTGTGAGCTAAATAAACTTTCCCCCCTTTAATGTTGGGTGCTGGATATTGTCTCAGCAATGAGAAAAAAGTAGCATACACACACACACACACACCTGTGTGTACCTCAAATAAATTTTAGAGTTCTTAGTCAGTTGGAAAAGACTGTGGGGGACGATAAGAGAAAGCTTGAGAGATTCAAAGTCACTGGACTCAGAACGTTAAACATTTACCTAAGTGACTCTGTCATAGTGGAGCAGAAACTCAGAATAGTTTTTAAATGGCTCAGACTCATTTAATTAGCCACGGTGGATTATACACATTGAAGTTTTCTGGCATGGCTAATTTGGTTGTACTCTTATAGTGTGGTCTAAGAGAACTCTGGCTAAATGTCATTGTCAGTACTCAGTTCTCTACTTGAGTCTGCAACTGCAGGGTGAAAACTAAAGCTAAGGCAAAAGGTTCAAATACGTGAATCTAAAATGGATTTTGACCCAAATAACCTGGATGCTGCTTTGATCCTCTATCATCTTTCCTTCTGAACATGATGATTGAATGAAGTGAAGAAAAGTTGTTTCCTCTAGTGAGAAACAAAGATTGCAGATTGAACTGGGCCTAGGTTGGAATTTACATGTGAAAATTATGGAACCCTGATAAATATGTCTTGTTAAATTCGCCTTGTATTTGGCACGTGTGTTGGGCAGTTCTATGTGGAATAGCATTTTAGAGCTGGTTATCCCATATGTATTATGCAGGTAAACATTCCAAACAACTAGCAAAGGTAGGCTGCAAGCATTTGTGAGTGAAGTACCCTTACTTTTGTAAATGGTGCCAGTGGATATGTGACAAACCTAATGGCTTAGACTAATGTTCAGAGATCAACTGGTATGCACTTATACACACTTTGCTTTCATCAGATTACTGAGTATTCCTGGGTTTCCATGCTGTTTGTGTCTCTTACCAACAATACCAGATAAAAGGATGATGCTAAAAGAGGCCTCATGAAATGAATACATGGGGACACTCTTGCTTTTTAGTTTAAATGACTATGGTCATTATCTTTTCAAAGCATTTCATATAAATAACTACAGGTCATTTTCTTTCCCAAGCATTTGCTCAACTCAATAATAGTTTTAGCTGAGTGTGGTGGCACATGCTTATGTTCCCAGCTCTCTGGAACACTGGGACTGGGAGATGCTAAATTCAAGCCCATCCTGACTAACTGAGCCAGACCCTGTCTCAAAATTAAAAAAACAATTGGGGAAGGCTGAGCATGTAGACCATTGTGAGGGCTCTGGTTAAATCTTCAGTATGGTAAAAAGTATATGTTCCAATAAAATATCAGTCTTTTGGGATTAGCATTAAGGAAAGTTGTCTCATGATTGGATGTCTTGAGTTAAAATTTTAGGTGAGTTCTAAAAATCAGAGATTTTCTTGAGTTATAATATTTTTAAGGTCTGTGGTTAGATGGTAATCAGTCAAACTCCAGACAGGTTAAGTGAATTGGTGTACATGTCGACAGTTTCCTGTCTCTTTCCTGGGCCTTGTAGTCATGTCATGCCAGGAGACACCAAAAAAAATATATATTTTTTTGTACTGGGAATCAAACTCACAACCTCGTGCTTGCCAGGCAGGCACTGTGCCACTGGACTATATCCAAGCTCCCCATAGCAATTTTTAATGTTCTTTTTTTCTGTTCCTTTTGCTTTTCTTTCCTTTTTTACATATACATACATTGTTCAAATCTTTCTCATTCTATTATTCATCATACTGCATTAAGCCAATTGGAATTAAAAATGGCATTGGTATCTTGACAAATAAATACAATGTTTTACATCTCCATATTTGCTTTAATCTCTAATGCAGGAGGTGGAGGCTGAACAAATGCCTAACTAACATCATGCAGTGAGGAATGTATATATGTATATTGTCTGACACATATCTCACAACCTAACATATAAACAAAAATCATGCCTAAAATGATTGTGGTCAGTGCTAGGAATATGAAACTTTTCTTTATGGAATTACTCCTGCCTGTGTTGCTTAAACTCTAAGAAACTGCTGGCCCCAGGGAATTCTCAAAGCATAGAGGAAATTCTAATTGCAAAATCCATTACTTTCACCTCTGCTGGGGGGTGACTCTAGTAGCAAAAAAATGCTAATGAGATATTCAGTCTCTCAGTATTGCCTCTTATTAGGTAACAAGTCAGGTCACACAGGTACATATTGCCTCTTCCTACGTAACAAGCAAGGCAAATTTCTGAGTACATCTGTGAGTTGTTAGCAGGCTCTTTAGGACTGGCACAAGTTTAAAGCCAAACCCAAAGTTTACAACAAAGAAGGATGGAAAATTTTGAAAGGAGTGGATAAATGGACATATGCAGATGACGATGATGATGATGATAATAATGATGATGATTGTGGTGGCAGTAATGATGAAGAAGATGGTGATGATCATGATGATGATTCTAGGGAATGAACCCAGAGCACACACACTGAGCTACATCCCCATTGTCAGCCTTTACCTTTTTTTTCAACTTTGAGATGAGATCTCCTTAAGTCATTAAATTGCTCATCTGGGCTCCAGCTTGTAATCCTCCTGCTTCAGCCTCTGAGAGTACTAGGATTACAGTTATATACCACCATACATGGTTAGGTTATTACTGTACATCAATTTTTATTTCTCTTCAAGTAGCTGATGCTATAGAAATCAAAGCACCTTTACTAAGGTCAGAGTATTTTGTTATTATTTACCATCTTTTTTCCTTGTTAGAGCTGATATTTCCTAATTAAGAACACTGACAGTTTCTATATGATTTCTTGTAGATACTCCACTGCATAGTTTAATATGAATGTTACATTTTCAGCTAGATCCTTACCTATGTCTACCATGTAAAATAAATAAAATCAAAGGAGGAAAAATATGCCTGGATGTGTGATTATTTTTATTAGCAGGGAATCTGTCTATTTCCATGTGATTGAGATGCAGTCCATTCCTGTGGCAGCTCTCATTTACTCCCAGGAAACAGTCCCAGTTGCCTAAAAAGTCAACATCTTCTGACAGGCACCATCTGGCCAGCCATTCATTAACTCCCACAGTGCTGCTCCTGAATTTGCCTCCCGAACTGTGGACAGTGGAATGGTAGAGAATGAAAGTGGCCTAAAAGAGTACTGCTTTCCTGTTTGGATTCCCCAGGCATCATGATGCATGAATCACTCCTACAGGCACAATGTCCTACCTTGAGTGTAAGCTTGTTATGGGATTAAATTTAACACTTGATAAAATTGGGACATTAGCAGTTCAGGGTTATAAATAGCAAAAGAATAGATAGGTCACAAATCATGAAACTTTTTTGTTTGAGACTGGAAAATGATTTAGAATTTGATGGAACTGACTAATGAATAAAGAATCATGAACTAGATTCAGGTATTTTGTTACATCAAAAAATCTGTCCCATCTTCTTACTATATGATTTGCTTTTATTTTTCTTAAAGCATTTCCTCTTGCTTTGCATCTTATATTGAGTGACTGTTTGGTCTGGTTAAAAGAAAAAGAAGTGTGAAGATAATATAAGAATTGAGAAACAAATACTTGTGTTATGTCTGCTTATGTGACCTTAGATTTTCATTTCTTAATGTTCCTTAGATTTGGTCTTATTATATGACTATGGGACAAAACTCTCAAATTTGTTCTACCAATCTCATATAGTTTCCAAAGAGAGCACAATTTCTGAGTATCAAATAAGATAATGTATGTGAGAAAGAAAATTTGCAAACTGTAGATACTGAGCATCAATTGTGGATTATGCAATATTATAGATGTGGGGATTTCAAAATTAAAAACAATAGTGAGCCTTAAAGAGGAAACAAAAGTAAGCAAAAATGTGACAAAACATTAAGATTCCTAGAATCAAAGTCTGAAATGCAGTGATAGTAATGAAGAAGCCCAGCTGAGGGTTCCAGAGCATTCTAGGAAGAGGGACCATCCTATGGAGGAGGAGGAAAGAGCAAATGTGTTAGTCAACTTTCTTATTGCTGGAACACAGTAACTGACATCTAGTCACAATTTAAGAAGGAGAGATTTATTTAGGATCACTGTGTCAGAGGATTTAGTCCATGGTAAGTAGCTGTAAGTGATCCATGGCACGGGCGGGGGGGACTGGTGGAGGAAAGCATCTTAACCCATGGCGGCCAGGAAGCAGAATATGAAGGGAGGAGCTGGGAACAAGAGTACAACCTTTCAGGCCACAGCCCCAGTGACCCACCTCCAATGAGGCCTCACTGCCTAACAGCATATTCAGCTGTGCATCCCTCAGTGAGTCAGTTTACTCTTATGATGAGTATAGCACCCTGAGGAAGCAGTCACCTACTCCCGTATCAGAACACAGGGCTTTTAGGGGCCATTATACCTCTAAACGATCACAGATAGTATGATGCTTTGGAAACTTTTAGGTAGGGTAAAGCTATGAAAATGGTGACAGAAGAAATGGTACATCTGGCACATGAGAAAAGTCTAATTTATAAACAGCTTCACTTGCTTGTGAAGCTCTGTGGGCCACGAAGTAGGTTATGCAGATTTGAGCTGAAGATGACTTAGAAATGCCTTGAAAGACCTCTGTTTGGGTGAATCAGAGCAGTGAGAGGAGGGCCTAAGCCCAGGGTTCAGAAGCTCACTAAGAGACTGAAGAACTAGAACAGGGACAGAGAAGGCCAAGAGCAGAGGAGGTATCAGAGAACTTGGGCATGGAGCAGAAAGGCTGTGATCAGTGGAATTTGAATTGCTCTAGAAAATTCAGTGTCAGGTAAATGTCCATCATCTCTCAGATTCCAGTTTTTCAGCTTCATTATTTTCTCTTCTAGTTTTCGTGTGACACTGATTTTTCACATTTGTCCTGAAAGAGTTCTTTGACTGGCTCACCCTCTTTCAAACTTTGAGCTCTGCAATGACAGAAATCAGACCTGTTTTGCTCCTTGTTTTATCTGCTCTACCCATCTATGCTGAAATAGATCCTTAGTAGCCACTGGTTGAGAGAAGTGATGATAATAGTGCCCTGCAAACAAGAAACCCAAAGAAGACAGAAAAACAGATAGATACAGATGATAAAGGGTACACAGGTTTAGAAGTGCTCATAATAATGATAATGATAGCAATAGAAAGACTTGTTGATTTTTCTTCTATTCCATGCGCTGTGACAAATACACCTTGTATACATTATCTGATTTAATTCTTGCTGCAGTCCTCTGTGGGTGGTGTTTTTATCCCTATTTTTCAGAAGAAGGAAATGAATTTTAGTGGTTACTTATCTAAAGAGTGGTAGAACCTAGGTTTCAATTTTGGGTTATTTAGGGGCAAAACTCATATTACTACATGGGATTCAGTAGCCACTTAAGTGTGAAATCTGTCAAAAAATGACATTGCAACAGGTTTAATCCAGTTTCCCTTTATTACATTTTGATATCTTTTGTCCCTAGATTACTTCATGTTGTTTCTCATCTAACTTTATAGGCACTTTATAGGATTGTCTTCCCTCTCCATTTCTCCTCTTCCTCCACCTTAGGTAGTGATTCATAGTCATGGTGTTTACCCTAGGCCTTCTTCTGTCATTGTGACAAAATAACTGAATCAATGTATAAGGAAGAAAGGTTTCTTTTGGCTCATGATTCAGAAGTTTTGCCCCATAGTTGGTTGGCTCTGTTGCTTGGGGACCTAGGGCAAGGCAGACTATCATGACAGGAATTCAGAATGTCAGAGAAAGCTGCTCGTCTCATGGTAAAATGGAGGAGTGGAGGGGAGGCCAGGGTTCTAGTATTCTTTTAAAGACATATTCCCAGTGATTTGTCTTCCACTAAGCTTCACTTTGTAGAAGTTGCACTAGCTCCTAGTCCCCCTATAGGTTGGGGACCAAGCCTTCCACAAGTAGGTCTTTGGTAGACATAAATCTATATCATAGTGATGTTCAGGTTGATGGGTTAAGTGGTTCAGGATGTGACTCTCCATTATGGCAGAGCAATAGTTTTACAAATTGGTTCACTCTGGCTTTTCTCTTGGTGGAGTCTGAGTTTTCCATTTCACTTTCCATTTCATTCCTTTAGCTTCCCACCTTTAACACATGGGTTGGTGACTAAATGTGGAAGTGTGAGTAGCATTTATGGGTAAAATAATTTAGGAACAAGTAATAGTAATAACAATGGTGGGCATAAAATTGGTGCATATGCTTATCACATCTTAATCCTTTTCATTTTCCTTTTTCTCTCTTCTTTATTCCCTCCATACCTAGATTCCCTTCTCATCTCTCTGAAAGGTCTAACTTTAGATCAGGTTTCCTATCATCTGCTTTTTATTTTTCCCTAGACTCAATTCTAATCTTTTCAAATATAATGTAGCACAATATTACTGATTAATCAATACATGACAATAAATGGATCTGAAACAGGCCTATGAGCATTTTTTTCCTTTTTTCTTTATGGCTATCTCCTCCTTTACAAATTTATTTATTATAAACAGGGTACTATTACAAAGACAACAATTACTTATAACAATATAGATATGGATGTTTTCTCACCTTTTTGGTCTCAGATGAATAGTCCATTGTAAACCATCTTCTTTTACCTTAAATATGTTCCTTTACTTGTTTTAAAGGCTAATAGCTCAGTATATATCACTTGAATTGTAGTTTCAGTAATGTGTTCTATTTTTCACAAATGCTATAGCTAGTCTGTACAAAAAACAATTAAAAAAGGAAGAACTTTGTGCAATAACTTGCACTCTGAATTCAAGAATGTCTTTCATTTGTGATATCAATTCTCCTTGTGCTTGGACTTTGTTTTTTTCCATTTCACCTCCAAAATTGCCTTGAACACATCTGCTAAGGACTTATACTTAAATAGCTAGTTAATGCTTTATAAAGCTCAGAGGTGCGCCCATCTGTTCCAGAAGCATTCTCTTCTCTTGAGAGCTGTATCGTATTTTCTACCTGTCTGACAGCTGGTTTTGCCTCAAAACTCTTAATTTCTCTTTATATCTATCAGTTGTATGACACCTTACTTCAATGTTTATAATGGATTTTTCTTCATCTTGCTTTGCTCTGAATGAGTCTGAACAAATCCAAAAACAAACAAGTCATTTACTTTTCTTTTTTTTCTTAGTTTTACTTATCTTCCAATTTTGTTTTACTGTTTAGAACTGTGGTGCCTGGTTTTTTAAGTCTTCATAACCAAATAGAAGCCAGTTGACAGTTTTGATGGATTTAATCATAAACATCTTGCTCTTGCAGTCTCTCCAAACTCCAAGACAGTGTACAGGACCCAGTGCAAACCCCCTTAGTCTATATCAGGTTCACAGGAATCATTTCCATATCCCGTATTGGAGAGTGAGGACTAATGTCAACATTATGCCAATTCTGCCTCCAAGGACATTTGAGCTTTCTGAGAAATGAATCAAATACCAACCCCTGACTGAGGGAAACCCATTTTTAGATATTTAAACAATCCAGTGGAAGTCCCTATGTGTAGGCTTTAGGTGGTGAGGATTCTCTTTCTTCTCCTTCTCCTTTTTCTGGGTGGACAGATACAAAACATGTCGCAGTCCATGTGATAGTTTGTGATAGCAACAGCAATTCAGTGGTGATAATTTGCATTCTATATTTACTGTAGAAACTCAAATGACATCTTTCAGTGCTCAAGATTAACTCACCCCAGGGGCTAGTTCCTTTTCCTTTTATCTGATGTAAGAATCTGAATTCTCTGTACTTTCCCTTAGAGGTGTTGCTTTCCATTATTTTCTGGATGTTCATGAATAACTTCTAAGAGTCAGGGAAGTACTTACTCTATCTTGCTTTTGTCTCATCAAGGAGTGGATGCATGCCACATTTCACACTTCCTTAAACTTTAGAGAAGTTTATTTGGTGTTAAAATATGGAGATTTTGCAAAAGACTTGTCTGACTCAAGTTTGCCTAAGAACACTGTTTTGTTCCTTGGTGTCGAATTCCTTCTCAAAATAGAGCTCCTGTGTCTCAGAAACCAACCATAGTTTTCCATTTGGTCCCCAACCAAAGAAAATATCATCAGCTTCAGTGAGTCAAACATAAGGCAGTCTGTGCTGGTCAAATAAAACAAAAATTATCCAACTGCTGTTAATAAATGTCATTTTCTTAGGTTAAATCCAAAGAGTAAGAAAAAAGACATACAGTCACTTTTCATTAATATAGGCATGGCTATTTTTGTTTATCGGGGAGAATAAACACAAATTCTATTCCCTGTATCATTCTATAAATGTACATATACATATTTCCCTGTAAGCCAGTGTGCCAAGAAAGCTAGTCAAAAGCCAATGGCTAATAGAAATGGAAGGTCATCCAGATACTTCCTGTACTCCAGGCAAATTCTTACTCAATATTTTGAGAATTTTGTGCTTGTTCCTGGTTCTGGTGTTCTATGTATTGTGAGGCAGGTATTCTTGCTAGTCCAATTCTTTCACTTATAAAGTGAGTGGTAGCATCAGGATTGTTGGAGAGTTTGTTAACTGGAGTCACTGTTGAGCAAAATGTCTTCAGGAATTAGTGGCAAATAAACTTCAATGCTAGAAGTAAAGAGAGTCTATTTTTCTCTGTAAGGTAAAGTCCTTGAATGGGCATCCTTTGGGAGTGAGATAGTGGGAAGGGGATGGTGCTACCTGAAGCTCTGGAGCATCTGGAGAGATTTCTTCTCCTCTTCATAAATTCTTTTGAAGAAGTTTAGTGTCAGTACCCAGGGCATTTACTTTCCTTCTGAGCAGATGGAGGCAGACAAGAGCAGAATGAACTTTCTCGTTTTCTAGCAAGAGTCCAGTATTTCCATCCTGATCTTTATACTTGAAACCATCCTTTCTCATAGCAGATTTTTAAACTCTCGAAGGCAAGACACAAAATGATTATTCATTATGCATCAGGAATATGTATTGCAGGATCATTCTTAATTTAGAGAAACACTAACCCTTTTCCTATGAGATAATGTGGATAGTCTTTTAGTAAGAACAAAATCTCTATGCAAGTACAGACAGTAAAGAACAAATTATGTAATTTTACTGATTTTGCTTAAAAAGTTAAATGCTCTTCTCTTTACATTTAAAACTTGTATTGCCAATATAAGGATTAAGAGTTAAATTCATGCTTATAATTTAAATCTTATTTGCTTAGAAAAACTTTAGTAACACAAAAACACCATGACAGATTCAGAAAGAGAGACTGGAGAAAAAAAAAAAAAAAACAAGTTTTACATGTTAGTAAGTTTAATAGGACTTCCCTGATTTTGACAGTTGCTTTACCTTGGAGCTACATACCTGGCTCACTTTTCCTGGTTTTGGAATAAAGGGCCCATATTTTCACTTTGTATGAGGTCATGAAATTTACATAGTTGGCCCTTGTACAATGTCTTGCTTCTCTGTTCTGTGAAGACCTGTAACTAGGTGTATATCCAATGAAGATGAGTGGATTCTTTTCTGGAGACATTGAATAGTGTTATGATTAAATATCAAGAGTCACCCAAAGACTTATTTATTAGGGGCATAATCCTCAATGTAGCCATGTTCACAGGTGGAGATCTAGAGAGGTCAACGGACCCTGAAGATCTTAATTTCATTCAAGGTTTGGTCCATTGCTGAGATTATAATTTGATAGCATTATTTGGAGGTGATAGAACCAGGAGGTGGGACCTGGTTGAAGAGTATTGATGGTGGAGGCACCACTTTGGTGGATGTATCAGGTTTTTGACCCCTTCTTTTCTCATTGTTTCTCATTCTTCCAACTTCCTGGCTGCCATGATGTGAGCATCTTCATTAGACCACTTGCTCCTTGCTGAGATGTTTGGGCTAACCACAAGCCCTAAACATTAGGCATAAGTAACTGTAGACTAAAAGCTCTGAAATCGTGGGTCAGAAAACATCTTTCCTTCTGCAAGTTGATTTTTTCACATATTTTATGACACCAACCCAAATCTGACTAACACAATTCCAGAAAAAAAAATTCTTTGGACTTGGGATTTCACCAGTATGCTCCAGCCTTATCTCTCATTCATTCCAAAGAGAAACCCACTGGGCTATGGGACTTTACATAAACAGTGGGTTTTCCATCAGTTATAGGGTCCAAAATCTGAGTGATATCCACAGACCCAGAAAAACCAAAGGAAACATTCCAAGTGGAGAGAGTCACCAGGTCAGCATCAAATTCCTGAGGAAAAATGGAGGGAGGAGCAAACTATTTGAGATGATAGAGAATTTGGAGGAAAAACCAATGGAATTATTATATAATCAAATATTTGAGAAAATATCAGTGACTAATATATTGAAAACCACCAACAATTTTAAAATAATGGGTTGGAAACTGCTGGTGCAAGGGAGAAAAGATAATCAGTAGATACTAGTACATGATCTTCATATAACCTGGTCATGTAACACTATATATTGACTTAATTAACATGGCTATAGGAACTGTATTTGGAAGGTGGGGTATTATGGCATATATCTAGATGTTCTCCCAAAGTGTAATGTGCTCATAGGTTGGGCTTTTGGAAGTGGATGGATGATAGGTGTTTGATAATTGATTAATCCACTGATTGGCTTAGCATAGTTTTGGGTATGAGTGATAGATTTACTAAAGAGGGAAGCCCCACTCTGTGTGTGGGTGGCACCAACAAATGGATGGAATAAAAGCAAAAGCCTTCTTTTGAAGGCTATTTCTTCCTGTCTTCAATGCCACAAATTGTTCCTTCTCTGACATGCTACCATGTCTTGGAGCCAGCCAACTGAAACCTCTGCAAACTATGAGCTAAACTTAACCTCTCCTCCTTTAACTTGTGGTGTTTTGGCAGGTGTTTTGTCCTAGCAATGAGAAAGTAAGTAAGACATGGAATGAGATGAAGTAGAGGTTGTTAGAGGAGCTAATCTGCATGTAGATTAAGAGGATGATGTTTAACATTGGTAACTCAAAAGAATAGCAGTGTTAAGCACACTATTTAGGAACATGGGGATATATTCCAAAAGGGGAAAAAAAAACATTAAAACTGATCATTTTCTGAGAGCAGGGGTGGAGCAGGGGTGGAAGTTGGAAGTCTGCTAGAGAAAGTAGGGGATAATTACTTCTCTTCCTAACTCTTGCACTTTTGTTTGATTTTTTTTTGGTACCAGGAATTGAACTCAGGACCTTGTGCTTGTCAGGCAGGCTCTGCACCACTAAGCTATATCCCCAAACCTTTTGTTTGATTTTTAAACTGAAATTCACAATAAAAGAGAGAAAACAACAAGGAAAGGATATTGATTTCACAGAATTTCTAAGAAAGCAAGAATACCTATGCTTGGCAGTTGGGTAAGAATAAATGATGCATCTTGGTGAGGATATTGCTGCTATTCCTGCAGACAGTGGAAGCTATATCTGGCACCACATTCACATGTGAGTGGCCAATGGTAGAAGCACATATTTTTCATCATCCCTCTGTCTTTCCATCATGGCTGCCATGTTTTATGTCTTGGATGGTGGCATCTGATTGACTGAGGCTAGGTTATGTGTTTGTAAACCAATGGTAGTTTGGTGGCAGTCACAGAAAAATGTCCTTTTAGCTTTCTGTTGGGGTAAACAAGTTTTACCTCTTGTAAAGTTTCAAATACCAGAAACTACCTTGATACTAGGAAGAGAATTCAGAGGTGAGACTGCTATTAATTGTATTAACTTCACATTGTGGTTACTTTCTGAGGAAAGCACAGATCATGTACTTTCTCCTCTCTTTCATTTTTTAAAGGGAATTTTAAGTATTTGAGAATTTCAGCATAGCACAAAGTACATGATTATTTCTTCATAATCTTCCTATCACCTTTTATATCAATTAGTCTCTCTCATGATGAACCTGAGGATTATAACTAGTAAGTATGAGAACCAGATATTCTGGACAAGTTGTGTTTGTCTAATGAAATGATTAGAAATGCAAATTCCAAGAAAAACCAGAGAAATCTCTACGAAGCAAAAATTAGTAGGAAAAAAATAAAGGGTTTGGGGGTAGAGCAATTGTCTTGCATGTCTGAGACATTGGGTTCAATGCCTAAATACCTAACACTGTCGAGAGGGAAGTGGGTGGAGCAGAAAGAAAAAGAAAGAAAGAAAAAAAGAAAAAAAGAGAGGGAAAAGAAGGAAAAAATAAATTAAAGAAAAGAAAGAAAGAAAACAAAGAAAAGTTACATTAGAAATATGTCTTTTCCTATTTTTTTTTTTAAGAACATAAGGATTGGAGAGGATTGCAAGATGGCCAACTGAGTGGTGGCACGACAAGAGAGCCTCTCTGAGGAAAAAAAAGTAAAAACAACTCAGATGCTGGAATCTGGCAACATGGAGAGAGCCAGACAAAAGGAGAGGAATTCTCATGACCCAGGAAGAAACTGAGGAAAAAGAAAAAGAAAAAAGGAAACAAGAAAGAAGAAAAAGAAGCATGGACAGAGGGCTGGAGCTGGGCAAGCCCTGATCGCTGTACTGGCACATCTTAAAGTCAGGTGACTCACAATCGAGCTGAGAGTGCAGCCCTGCCGAGAACAGGGGTTGGTGAGCTCCAGACCCTCAGCTGGAGGAGGTGCTGAGACAGGGAGTGGAAACAGCCAGTTGAGCTGCATGAACTTTGGTGAGTTATGGGAACTGGAATCCCCAAATGGGGAGGACTGGCTGGGCACCATTTTGGAGTTGGGCAGGGCTGGCTTGAATTAAAACCTGAGGTGGCATCTGCTGATGACTCCTAGTCCAAAGCAGATTGGTGGGATCTGCTTGGGCAGGGCCACACCCCTGGTTGAAACCCAATAGCCAGGGATGAGGCTTTTCTTGGCCAGTGGCATGCCCAGGGAACACACAAACTCGTTGAAGCATAAACTGGTTGACTGGCGTAGGGGGAGGAGCCAGCTCTCAGCCTGCAACTCGCAGATCCGCAGCGGACTGGGGGGCAGTACTTCCCTAGCAAGTGCACTGCAGAAAAACTGTAAGCAATAGGAAAGACCCAGAGACCTTCACCACCCACCTGTCTGAAGGGGGCTGAAAACATGACAAGACAAAGAGCAAAAGGTCCCCAACTGCGGAACCAAGGAAAGGAGTTCAACAGAGGTAAATGCAGAGGAGGTTGAGAGCAGCAAACCTGTAATGTCAGAGACAGCCTCATCAGAAATAAAGAAATACATCCGTGACCTCATCATCAAATTTAAATCTGAAATTCTAACTCAGGTGAAGCAAGATATAAGAAGATTAATAAAAGAAGCCCTGGGTAATCCTCAAGTAGGCACAAATGAAAGAATAGAGGAACCCAGAGAAAGGAGAGAAGCCTTTGATGAAGAATATAAACAAAACCTAGAATATATGAAACAGATCCAAAGGGAATATCAGGAAATTAAAAACTCCATTGAAACCTGGCAAATCCTTTTAACAGAAACTAAAGACAAACTTTCAAAACTTGAAGATAGATTTGCAAAGTATGATCGTGAAAGGAAGGATCTCTTAAAAATAACAAGGAACCAGGAAGCAATGATACAAAGGCTAGAAGATGACAAGAGGATTTATAACCTAAGAATAAAATATGTGAATGAAGATGCAGCAACAAATACAAATGAAATAAAA